>PVJA010021417.1:0-35631 GCA_004027025.1 Myocastor coypus | reverse complement strand
TGAATAAATCATTTTGGTTAACTTAAAGAATTTAAATATAAATTCCGTGACATACTCTGTTGCTTTACTCCCTATAAGTATAAATTACATATACTGTTTCGTTCTAAAGATTTAGAAATTTTTCATTAAATCATGTTTGGTGTATGACTGGTCACTCAGGAAGTTAAGTATTTGTATATAAAATATGTATATTTTTACACGGAAAATTACAGTATTAATGTAAATTCCCCTTTTTAGGAAGAACAAATATAACAGTGCATACTCATAAAATGCTGAAGTGTTTTACTGGAAGTGTCTTTTTGGAAAAAAGATTCATTATGTGCTGTCTCTTTTGCTCAAACTTCAGAAATATTAACATTTTTCAAGTGCCCAAGATGTATACCAAGGACACATTTTGTTATGGAGATTGTACAAGTTGATTTTTATTTGAACATTGGAAAGAATTTAATGTTAACATTTTTCTGCTTTTAAAATTTTAAAATCCTAAAAGTTTTATGTATTGGGGTACTATTTCCCTTTCATTGGAGAATTGTTTATAAAATTCATTCTTGAAAATTTGGATCTTTTTAAAATACTAATCACAGCATTTGGACTGTTACTTTTCAATAAATTAAAAACTAGAAAAAAAAATAAATAAAAAATTATTTATTTTGAGACAAAGTCTCTCTAAATCATCAAGCAGCTGGGACTAGCCTACAACTCTGTCCTCCTGCCTCGGCCTCCCAGAGTGCTGAGATTACAGGCATGAGTCACTACACTCAGCTTCTATAAATCCTTTACACAAAGAAGCGGTCTATCCTTTCAGGAGGGTTTGGGGGATCGAGGCATGCTCACGGTGAACTTAACTTATAGAAACATCCCTGCCCACAAGAATGATTTCACAGAATATATGAATCATTACAAACTAATTCACTAAGAGAGGCAAGGAGGGGAGGGAAGGCCACAGACAGCACATTTTGAGAAACATGTGCCTTGTCACCATCATGCAGGGAATAAACAGCACCCTTGGGTGGGACTGGCCTCTCATGGAAAGTCCCTACTCTGCCTAGCACTCTTGTCATCAGGGCCTTGTCTTCTATGTCACAAAAAATACTCCAATTCCTGGTAGACAGAAAAGAAAAAGCACCGGCACTCCAGGGGATGTTGATGTTTGATCTGGACACCAGCCCCACTGGCCCCCGTACTCAGGAGAACCTGGGGAAACTGAGGTTGCACAGCTGGAGGGAGCCTCTCTCGAGCCTGGGAGGAAGCCGGGGACCTGGACACCAAATGCAGCAGTGCTTTCCAGTCCAGGAGAGGGACAGGGCACACAGCCAGGCCACGGGCTCACTTTCCCAGTACCCCCACTTCATGCCTGTAACACTTGTCATTTTAGGACCTGGATAAGACATGGCAGAGGAGAAAGGTCTTTTGGGAGACCAGGTGTCATGGAACAAAGGATACACATTATTAAAATTAATTTCACTGTTTTTTTGTTCTCTTATTTTGTCATGTGGATGCTAATGCACGTTAATTACATGAGAGGCTCCTATCACGTTTCTACTGAACAGCTTTTATCTGGCCTTCTCCTGGCCAACTTGTTTACTTTTATCTATTTATTTGTACTACGGATTGACCCCAGGGCCTTTGGACTGAGCTACATCCCAGCTTTTATAAATTTGAGATGACAGCGCAGTAAATCACAAAATTGCCCAGGTTGGGCTTGCAAATGAGATCCTCCTGTTTAGCCCCCCAGAGTGCTGAACTACAGGCCTGTGCTACCACACCATCCTTGGCCACAACCTTTCTGGCCAGCCTCAAGTTCATGCCCAGCTCCTTGATGCTTCCTGGAACAGTTTCCTCTCGTCCCCCTAGGCAACTTCTTCACATCCTTTCCAGTATCTAGTTGGCACTTCCTCCAGGAAGCCTTTCCCGATATGCAGATTTCCCTCACAAACTGATAGTGCAGTCCTAGAACAGCCCGCACTCTCCTCCCTCACAGAGCAGAATCGCTTGCACCATTCATCTGTGTGTTTCCTCACTAGACCATGAACTCTAGAAGGATGGTGACACCTTTGCCTCGTTCCGAGCTTCAGCTAGGGGACAACTGGAAGACAGTAACACTTTGCAAGCCTGGCCTCTCCAGGCAAGGCCAGGCTCAGAATCCTAAGAAAATGCCTTTCACAGGGGGACACATCCTCTCCCAAAAAATCCTCATCCACTACTGAGAACACCCTAAATCAAAGAAGGAAAAAGGCAAAGAGGGCAGAAGGCCTTGGCCACCTCCTGAGTGCTACAAGAAAGGCCATGATGTTACTGAAGAGAAACAACCAGGGGACAGATTCCTGCGTTGAAAGGGGTCACCCTGTCAGGGCCCCAGCTCCCAGAGCCCCCACCCTCACAGGACACTGTAAGCAATAGCCAAGCCTGCTCAGAGGACTTCTGACAGAAAGCTTTTATTCTCTCTTGAGCTGGCACAGAGGGCGGGTTTGTTTGAGCACTCCCTGCAGGGCCTGGCTGTTTACTTTTCTAGACTCCTGGCTAAAAGGACCTTTCTTTGCAGCAGCTCTTAGTTGACATCAAACCACAAAATGGGGTATGGGAGTCTGGGGAGGGAAAGTTCTGGCTTCTCTGGGAATTCCTGGAGCCTCTGGCCTGGGGCCTGTCTGCCTGAGGGGAAGGTGATGAAGAACAACACACAGAGCTCTTCAGAGACCACAAAGGGCAGTCAACGTCCTAGAGCCTGGCATGCACTGCCACCAGGGCAGTCAATGAGGCCACTGCAACCTGGGAGGCCAAGAAATGGGGCCTGAATAAGGGGCTTGGCAGGCACTCATGATACCTGAGTGCTGCTCCCTGTCCCAGAGGGGCACCCGACACTGTCACCAAGGCTCAATCACAAGAGAAGGCCTAGGCATGGTAGCACATGCTTGCAATCCCAGCACTCAGGAGGCTGAGACAGGAGGATCACCCAGTGCATCTGAGGCCAGAAGAAGCTACACAGGGAGTTGAAGACCAACTTGAACTATATAGTGAGATCCTGCCTCCAAAACAAGGACACCAAGGAACTTAGCCTAAGTGGTAATAGATTGCCCTTGCCTCGGATGGGGGAAGCTGGGTGGAAGTCTGCTGCTCCAATTCTAACATTTCATTTTTGGGGGGAATATTAATTTACACAAACACTCTCCTGGGTAGCTGGGGAACGAGCCCAGGCCATGGGCCAGACGTGCACAGATCAAGCTGAAAGCTATGCGGTGGGATGTGCTCAAGAAAAGATGGGTATTAGATGGACTGGGACTCATGACCAAACCCATCTGCAGTATCCCAAAAGGAAAAGATTGGACAAAAAGAAAATGAGCAAAGGACCTGAGTCAGAATGATCAGAACAGACAGACTAACAGACAGTTCTGCTCAGTGTCCTGAAAACCAAATGAAAAGAAAGTATGGGCAACCCTCTCAGGTCCCCTTCTGTCCCTCTGTTGTACAGAAGCTTTCCTTCCCACAATAAATATATTCTGCTCCTAACCTCTGTTGTTCCTAAAATTCATGCTTTGGTTTTAGAGAACATGAACTCATCCCAGATATCTTTCAGGCTGGCAGTTTCACTTCCCTACATCATTTGGAGGTTCCACCAAGATCACTGGTAGGAGAGTACGTCATTAAGCATTGGAAAGTGTTTGTTCCTCACGTGTTAAAAAAACATGTTTATGGCCTACCTACTCATAGAGTCAAAATGGAAAATGGAGACTCACAACTATATGCCTATCCAAGATGAAAATGCCTGGTATATATCAAGGGCCTATTTTCAGAACCTCTGAAAAGAAGCTCTGACTGCTGCTCAACAACTATGATACCTTTTAGCCTAAAGAAGCCAGAGTTGTCATCACCCATGATCCCCTCATAACAATTCAAGGTACTTCTTCAGAGGAAAGAATGTTGTAGGCAGCCGAGTTGGACAGAAATATCATAGGCATTCGATTCCTGGCACCATGTGCTGCACCAGTCCCACCCGTGGGTGTACTGAGCTGGCCAACAAGACCAGGCACAGTGGCACATTCCTGTAATCCCAGAGTCTAAGCTGTACAGTGAGACCCTACACCAAGTACATGACAAAAAAATTATAGGTAATCAGACTTGAATGGGCCCTCAAAGGACACAACATAGAAGATGAGATGCCCTGCAACTGTGGGAAAACAAGCACCTCTAATATGGGTTCAACCTCAAGATAAAAGGTTAAATGCAGCCACACACCTCCCTAGGGAAAGACATCAGGGATTGATATTCTAAATAGGTATCAATCACCTTGAAAAAGCAAGGTGGGGGGCTGGCAAGATGGCTCAGTGGTCTAAAGCACCTGCTTTGGCAAGCTTAGGCAACTGCAAGGACCGCGGTTCAATCCCTATCACCACATGCTGTGCCGGCCCCACCCCCCAGGGCAGGCTGAGCTGACCATAATAAATAAAAAATAAAATGTTGAAAAAAATGGGGGGGAGGGCAGGCAGGATGGCTCAGTGGTCTAAAGCGCCTGCTTAGGAAAGCTTAGGCAGCTGCAGGGACCAGGGTTCGATCCCCGGCACCACATGCTGCATCAGCCCTGCCCTTAGGGCAGGCTGAGCCGGCCATAAAAATAAATAAATAAACAAACAAAAGTTCTGAAATAAGAAAAAAGAAGAAGAAGAAGAAGAAAAAAAAAAGAAATTTCAGGTTTAAAAAAAAAAAAAAAGCAAGGTGGGAAAGAGGAAGAGTCACTAACTGGGCCCCCTACAGGAAAAGCCCCTGTTCTATATTCATGTCCACTTGCTACATGACTCGCTTCCCCATCTGATTTGCATTTAATCAATTTTACCTGAACAATTGTGCTTGTAATCTTATTGGTGGACCACAGTTTTGTCCCACCTCGTGTCCATCTAACAAGTTCCCATGTTCCCCACCTTAGTCCTGCCTCACCTTGTGGTTTTGCTCTATAAAAACCCCTAGAAAAGGCAGGTTCCTTGGCAACCCATTCAGGTCCCCTACTGTCCCTCTCTTGGACAGAAGCTTTCTTTCCCCCAATAACTATATTCTGGTCTTAAAAAAAAAAAAAAAGAGGAAAGAGTAAAGAAAGTATGTGAGAGGAAGGATCAATGACTCAGAGCCGTATGTAAGACTAGTGAAGGGTCAGGGGTCAGGGACATAGCTCAGTTGTACAGTGCTTGCCTGCAAGGTCCTGAGTTTAATCTCACCACATGGGGATCATTTTTCCTTTCTTTTTTTTTTTTTTTGAGCAGCATGTCACCTTACAGTCCAGGCTGACCTTGAACTCAGTGTGTAGCCCAGGCCAGTTTCAAACTTGTGGTGATACTCCTGCATCAGCCTCCCAAGTGCAGAGATTACAGTTTTTTGGCACCACACCTAGCCAAGGGAGGTCACTTCTAACCTTGGCACAACCAATCACAGTAAAGCAGCAACCAAGAAGGAGATGCTTCATGAAGAAAAGACATGCAATCTAAAGAAATGCAAACTAAATTTTAAAAAAGTGATTTCACCTAACAGATCAGCAGAAGCCTCTTTAGCTAAAAGATGGGCAATACCCAGGGACACTGAAGCCACAGGGAAACGGGTACACAGTGTATGAGTGTGTGTGCGTGTGTGTGTGTGTGTGTGTGTGTGTGTGCGTGCGCGCGCAGACACACACACACACACACACACACGAACATGTGAACTGGTCCAGACTGCAACAGACTACGGCAGCAGGCACCAACACACACACACACAGTACACCTCTGCTTTGATTCAGCACTGTGTATTCAGGAGTTTATCGTAAGAATGAAAACAGACAGGATTTCAGAGGTATCTTTATAAGAATTTAACAAAAGGCGGGGAGCAAGGAGATAGTTCAGCAGTCTAAGTACCTGCCTGACAAACAGAGGAACTGGGGTTTGATCCCTGGTACTGCATGCCATGCCACCCCACGCCGAGCTGGCCACTGAGACCAGGCATGGTTGTGTCCCAGCACTGGGAAGGCTGAGACAGGAGGCTCATTATGAATAGGAGCTGCTATAGCAAGACCTTGTACCAAATACATAAATTAAAAAAGAAAAAGAAAAAGAATTTAACAAAAGGATTCTTTAGAATACTTTAAAAAGTAGAAAAGGCCACAGTTGAACTGTGGATGGAGCTACACAAAACAAAAACAAAAGCAAAGAAAAATACTACTGCAGCAATTAAAACTGACTTAGTTTCACTCAAAAAATTAGGTGGAGAAAAAAAGCAAGTTATAAAGTACTACGTGTAATGTGTTTCCTTTGGTGAGGGGCACACAGATATTTTTAATATTAGAAGTGTGTACTGCTTTCTGTTTTTTTTTTTTTTAATTCTTTTTTATGTATTTATTTATTTATTTATTTTGAGGCAGGGTCTAGTTGCCTAGTTCAGATTGGCCTCAAATTCACAGTGATCCTCCTGCCTCAGTCTCCCAAGTACTGGGATCACCAGTATGCACCACCGCATCCTGCTCACCTTTTTAAGTGTAGTAAAATACAGGTGACATAAAATTTAAAATTGCTTTTATGATCGAGAACATGTTAATGGCCAGGGAGAGGGGCACACACTTGTAGTACTAGCTATTTTTTTTAATTTTTTTTTTAGAATTTTATTTTTATTTTTATTTTTTTCTTGTTTCAGAACTTTTGTTTATTTATTTATTTTTATGGCTGGCTCAGCCTGCCCTGAGGGCAGGGCTGGTGCAGCATGTGGTGCCAGGGATCGAACCCTGGTCCCTGCAGCTGCCTAAGCTTTCCTAAGCAGGTGCTTTAGACCACTGAGCCATCCTGCCGGGCCCCTGTAGTATAAGCTATTGATGTAGCAAGAATAAGTGTGAGTCCAGCCTAGGAAACTCAGCAAAAGACCCTGTTCCAAAAAATTGTATTTTTTAATTTTTAAGGGGTACGGATATGACTCATTGGTAAAGTACTCCTGGGTTTAACCCCCAGTACCACAAGATACTAACACTAATAATAATTTTCAATTTCAGGAGCAAGTGAAAATCTCTCAAGCCAGCGTCACTGTACCCATCGGCGGAGGTGTCCACTTTGTTGGTCCCAGTTCCCTGGGGCTGCAGGGCTGCAGCAGGCCCTCCCCTCCCCTCCCCAGGCCTCCAGAGCACAGCCACACTCTGCCTTTCACCTCAGTCCTGTGGCCACCCCACCAGCAGCAAAGGTTTTCAAATTTAAATTTTAAACTGTTTTTAGCAAACAGTAATTTTTAACATTTTTTCCTTGTTCTCCCTCAGAATCAATTCAGGAGTTTTCTTTGTTTCAGCTGAGAGGTGGAAACCAGCAGTGGGCCTTCAAGCCCAGACTCTGACCACCAGTCGCTCTGGGGATGGCAATGACATACTGAGCTCTGCTTCTGACAGTCTCAAACAGTGAGCTCTTTTCTTTTTTTTTCTTTCCAATCTGAAAGACACACAGGAGGGAAAGACAAAAGCCATATGCAAAACACAAAGGTGAGGTAGGGAGCCTTCTGAAGCACACTGCCTGATTCGAGGTGCTGTGGGCACAGCGTGTCTTGGCAACAGCCAGGTTTTTCCAGGTGTGCAGGACACTTCGGAAGAACCTGTGGGTGTGAATGGAGCCAGAGAGTTTGATGTGAACTCACAGTATTTAACACACACACACACACTGAGCCTGGCACAGTGGCGTACATAACCTGGAATCCCAGCGTGCAGAAGGTAAGGCAGGAGGACTGTCTCAAGTGTGAGGTTAGTCAGGGATACATAGTGAGCTTATGGCCAGCCCAAACTATGCAGCAAGATCTTGTCTCAAGAGGACTGCTGTGAGTTCAAGGCCATCCGGGGCTACCTAATGAATTCAAAACTTGCCTGAATTACAGAGCAAGACCCTGACTCAAAAGAGAAAGTCTAGCAGAGTGCCTGTTTAGGCAAGCACAAGGACCAGGATTTGATCCCTGGCATCACATGCCACACTGGTCCTGCTCCTGGGCATGCTGAGCCAGCCACAGAGACCAGGCATAGTGGCACACTCCTGCAATCTCAGCATTGGGGAGGCTGAAAACAGGAGGATCATTATGAGTCCAAGCTATGTAGTCAAACCCTGCACCAAAAGAATGAATGAATGAATGAATGAATGTCTGCCAAGAGCAAAGAAGGCTGCCAAGGCAAGATCGTTCTGGAGAAGGGCTCCATCCCAACGGATATAGCTGCTCCCTCCAACAAGAGCACCAAGAATATACAAAATCCAGAAGGGGCAGAAAAATGGAGCAAACCTCTATTCCACACAATTCCAGACTGATTCAGGGCATAAATGTTTTTTTAAAAACTGAGTAATGTGCTGGGCATGGTGGCGCATGCCTGTAATCCCAGCACTTGGGAGGCTAAGGCAGGAGGATCGGTGCGAGTTCAAGACCAGCCTGGGCTACAAAAGTGAGCTCAAGGCCAGCCTCAACTGCATAACGAGACCCTGTCTCAAAATAAATAAATAAATAAATAAATAAAAACTGAGTAATGAGAGGATGGGGGTAACTCATTGGTAGAGCACTTACTTCGTGTGTGAGGCCCCAGGTTTGACCCCCAGGACCCCTAAAAACAAAAATAAGCAATAAAAGCCATCAGTGTTGGTGTAACGAAGGCGTCTGACCATTTCCTAACTAGTCAGACTTGAGCTACTGTCTGGGCCCCTGGAGGGTTTGTGATAGCGTACTGGCCCCACCCAGCACTGCTTCTCCAGTCTGAGAGATGGGAAAATTTACTATGCTTCTTCCAGGCGAGGCTTACGCCACTGGCCCAGGACCACACTCTGGAACCACGAGTAAGCTGGGGTTCTCCCTCCACTCACTTGCTTTCTTTCTGACTTCAAATGCCACCTTCACCACCCAGTATGAATACTGGATTATATTTGGACAAAAAGACAGGGTGGGGGGAAGACAAGTCAAAAGGACACAGAAGGGGCCTTAAAGAGGATGAGGATGCAGCTCATCATCCCAGAGAAGCCAGGTCACATTGATCCCAGTGTCAAAAGAAAGGCAGAAATTAACAGGAGTGAACTTGTGCACCTATCATCCCAGCTACTCTGGAGGCTGAGGCCAGGGGACTACAAATTCAAAGTCAGCCTGGGCAATCAAGCAAGACCCTGTCTCAAAGTAAAAATAAATAAATAAAAATGGCTGGGGATGTAGAGTGCCCCAGAGTTCAAGCCTCAGCACTGGGGGACAAAATAGCAATAATAAATTATAGCTGAGCCAGGCATAGTGGCTCATGCCTGTAATCCCAGCACTCGGGAGGCTGAGGCAGGAGGATTGGTGCGAGTTCAAGACCAGCCTGGGCTACAAAAGTGACCTCAAGGCCAGCCTCAACTGCATAGCAAGATCCTGTCTCAAAAAGACAAATAAATAAATAAATAAATAAATTATAGCTCATTGGCTGGGGAGATAGGTTGGCAGTCTTAAGCAGCTGCCTAGCAAGCACAAAGACCTGGATTTGACCCCAACACCACATGCCATGCCAGCTCTACGCCATGCCAGCCACTACAACTGGGCGTGGCAGCACACACCTGCAATCCTAGTGCCAGGGAGGCTAAAACAGGAGGATCACTATGAGTCCAAGCTGCATATCAAGACCCTGTACCAAATAGATAAATTTAAAAAATAAATAAATTATAGTTCTTGAATAAAATATATGGAGACAAATAATACATACCTACCTGCAAAGGTATACACAGATGGACAGGGAAGGCTCTCTCTTATAGTATCATGCTAACCAATAAGTGCAGGAGGAAGGATAAAATTGGGGAAAAAATATTGTCACCATCAAAAGAAAATCATTTTTTAATACAAAACCTAGCAAGTGGAGGTGTGATGAGGACCACAGTCCCAAAGCATCTCCTATACATTACTTCTTTTTTGGTTATTTTGTTTGCTTTTGTGAAACAGGATCTCTCTATATAGTTCAGGCTGGTCTTGAACTCACTATGCATCCCATGCCAGCCTTAATTGTACTGTAATCCCCCTGCTTCAGTCTCACAAGTGCTGGGCTCAGGTGTGTGCCACCACACCCAGCAGTCCCTGCACCAGAGAGGCTGAGGCTGGGGGATCACTGCAAGCCTAAGGCCAATTTAGCTACATAGGGAGAGCTTGTCTTTAAAAAAACAAACAAAAAGCCATGCGTGGTGGCACACACCTGTAATCCCAGCACTCGGGAGGATGAGGCAGGAGGACTGGTGCAAGTTTGAGACCAGCCTAGGCTATAAAAGTGAGCTCAAGGCCAGCCTGAACTGCATAGTGAGACCCTGTCTCAAAAAGACAAAAAAAAAAAAAAAAAACTGCAGAAACTAAATTTGAAAAGCCAGAGATGAATGAGTGAATAAATAAATAAATACAAAATAGATCTAGGGCAGCTAATAGAAAAAAAGTCAGGCCAACCAAATAGCCCAGTGGATTAAAGCACCTACAAGCAAGCATAGGGGGTAGGGATTTGATCCCCTGGCCTACTTACTATGCCAGCCCCACCCACCTGTCATCCCAGCTCTTGGGAGGCTGTAAACAGGTGGATCACTATGGGTCTGATCTAGTACTAAGACTCTCAACACCCTATAGACCCTGCCTTAAAAATACAATAATAATAAAACCAAAATTAACTTATAAATGAGGAAAGTTGAACAAATCAGCAATTACGAGGAAAATAACTAAAAAGTCATGAAAGAATTATTTCAGGGGCCAGCAAGATAGCTCAACAGTCTAAAGTGCCTGCTTAGGAAACCGCACAGACCCATGGTTTGATCTCCAGAATCACATGCTACTGTGCCAGTCCCACCCTCAGGGCAGGCTGAGCCAGCCATAACACAAATAAAAGTTTAATTTTTTTTTTTTTTTTTTTTTTTTGGCAGACTGAGGATTGAACTGAGCTATCTCCCCAGTCCCAACACAAATAAAGTTTTAAAAAAATGTTTTTAAAGAATTATGTTATAAGAAGATGCCAGACCTCATCAGCTTTAGAGGTGAGCTTTTCCTGAACTATTGGAATAGATAATTTGAGTACATCCCTAAAATTGCAAAGTGCTTCAATTTACTTCACAAAATTAACTTAGCCTTGATCACAAAGCTGACAGAAACAGAGCAAAATTAGTCAATCTCTAATGAACACAGATGGAAAATGCTCAAATTAAATACTGGTAATTATTCCAACAGATATTTCAAGAAGAAAAGATATATTAGATGATAGATAGATAGATAGATAGATAGATAGCCCAGGCTAGCCTGAAACTCACCGTGGTCCTCCTGTCTCAGCACCCTAAGTGTTGGGATTATAAGTGTGCACCATCACGCCCTGCTCAAGGAATGATTTACCTTTAGCAATGAGGTGTATTCTATAAATTCTAACACTGTTATCATTGGGAAAGTAATTTAACAGATTGAAAAAGAAAACTCATATAATATCCCACCAGCTGCCTTTATACAGTTCTAAGCAATTCTAAGACAGCTGATAAAAATTCAACACCTTGAGCCAGGCGTGGTGGCTCACGCCTGTAATCCCAGCACTCGGGAGGCTGAGGCAGGAGGATTGGTGCGAGTTCGAGACCAGCCTGAGCTACAAAAGTGAGCTCAAGGCCAGCCTGAACTGCATAGCAAGACCCTGTCTCAAAAAGACAAAAAAAAAAGTAACACCAACAGGTCCGTGGAGGCGTGCTTGACCGTCACAGGTCGAGTTCTGGGTTCAATCCTTAGTACTAAGGGGAAAATAAAACAACTATCTAGAGAGCAATGTCACATTTGAATTTGATTTCTGAGCAGGAGTCCACATGGAAATTCTTCAATAGGTTAATTTTACACAGGACAGGATTCCAACAAAATCTCAATAGGAAAGGGTGGGGGGAGGAAGAGGGACACACTCCAGAAATAATGTAAACAATGCAGTGAAATCATAAACATAAAGAAGAGGTGAGCAAATTTTAATGGAAGGAATACTTGAATTGCCAAACAGCAGAACATGATGTTGGAACTTAAGACCCAGTGAGTCAGAAAGGCCAATGAGACACTAGCCAGGCTGTCCCTTCACCAGTAGCTGTGCCTGTGTCTGTACACACTAAGCATGGCCCTCAAGTCAAGGGTGCCAGGTAGATTGCTCAACAAGTAGTGCTAAAGCCATAGTTAATTATTAAGGGAGCCAGGCGTGGTGGCGCACGCCTGTAATCCCAGCACTTGGGAGGCTGAGGCAGGAGGATTGGTGCGAGTTCGAGACCAGCCTGGGCTACAAAAGTGAGCTCAAGGCCAGCCTCAACTGCATACTGAGACCCTGTCTCAAAAAAAAAAAAAAAAGACAAAAAAAAATTATTAAGGGAGACATTAAACTTCTGATCACCATACAAAAAGTTACTATGGTTGAAGAATGAAATGTGAAAAATAAAGTTATGAAGGACTAGGAAAAAATAAAAGTGACTACACACCTGATTGCAGGACATGATATTTTCCTAAGCATAAAAGACAAGGTTGAAAATGTAAAGGGCACAGTTGGCCTACAGAAAGTTTCAAAAACCTCCTTGGATAAAAGAAAAGCAGCTCTCTTTGCCCGTGCTGCTTCTGCTGTCTTCCTCTACCTTGAACTGCTCCACGCCGCCACCCACACGGCCTTGGAGCCAGTTGGCCATGGACTGAAGCCTCCACAAACTGGGAGCTAAAGAAACCTTTGTTGCCTAAAAAAAGACTTGCACAACTAATCACTTACCAGATCAGCCAAATTACTTAATACAAGGTGACCAAAAATTGCACATTCTTCATTAATTTTTATAACAGGAAATTTAAAAATGATAATTTCATCAAATGTATTCAATACAAGAATCGACTGGCTAAAATGACACTTGCCAGAGCTAGGCTAGTCAGTATGAAAGCCAATGCATGGCCCAGTGACTCTCAGGGTAAACTCTTCAGTGGTTGAAATGCAAATGAAAAGATTGGGGAAAAAAAACACTTAGAAACTATAAGACAAAGACCAATAGCCTTAACATATACAAAGCTCTTTTCAAGCCAAACAAGGAAAATGAACATTTGAATATGAAAACAAGCAAAGGACATTAATACAGCAACAAACGAGTTTTTAAAAACATTTCAGCACCCTTCAAAGAATCTTGGCATAAAGGAGGGAATGAAAGCGGGGACTTCAGAGACAGAGCAACCATGTGCAGGATGGGGACCTTGCCTAACCCAAGGAAGGAAACCAACTGCACACGTGGCATTGGGAGCCCACGGGACCGAGGATGAGCTGAAGATGACTCGCAGCAGTAATGGCATGACAGCTGTATAAAACCTGTCCCTCCTCCTACGGTGCACACTGTAGAATCCAGGGTAAACATAGGGATGCCTATAACTTACTTTACAATACTCTAAGAAAGGAAACAAAGCAAGTCTGGCATAATGTCAATAAGCATCAAATAGGCCAAAAATATATGTTTCAAATAAATAATATTTAATACATACCAAGGCACAATAGAAACCTGCAATTTCAGCCCCTGCTGCTGAGGGGGTAAACTGAAAGAATTTTCTAAGGATAATTTGGTAACATGTGTTAAAACTTTTGAAAAATGTTTAAGCCTGGCCAAGTCCATATTTGATAGTTTATTCCAAGTAAGCTTTAAGCAACAAGCAACAATTTACAAATTTAAAAATTTATTATGGCTTTATTTATGACTGTCAAATATTGAAAACTACTCAAATGGTAAACAGTAAATTTTCACATAGCTATATAACAGATTACTACCCAACAGTCATCAAAAACTGGACTTTAGAAGTATAATTTAAAGTATATTGTGGAGCCAGCAAAATAGCTCAGTAGTCTAAAGCACTTGCTTAGGCAAGCTTAGGCAAGTGCAGGGACTTTGATTCAATCCCTGGCACCACATGCTGCCCCAGCTGCACCCCCAGGGCAGGCTGAGCCAGCCATAACATAAAGAAAAAAAAAAAAAAAAAACTGTGTTTTGAAACTGTTTCATTGCTATTTTATCTTCTTTCTCATTAAAACGAACAAAAATTAAAATTTTTTAAAAATAAAAAATGCTGAAAGGCAATCAGATGGGTGTTCATTGAAGACTAAACATGTCAATTTTAACAAATCTGCAAAAATTAAAGAAAATAAAATATGTTGCTAAGTGTGGTGGGGCATGAGTGTAATTGCAGTGTTGTTATATGTCAGTGCCAAAAGGAACAATGAGAAGACCTGATGAAGGTAGCTCAGAGGACTCAGTGAGACTCATCCCTCCATGAGCAAAGAACCCCTGAAACAAATCAGCTTTATTTAGGGTAGTCAGCATGATCTTGTGCATAATCACTTTAGTAAAGAAGGACCATGTGCACAGTCACAAACGTTGACCATGATCTCCATTGACTTCCACTTTTTTTCCCATTGCTAGGTCCATACAGATGTTAACCATTAACATTCCAAGCAAGGGAGAAAAACAACAGAGAGCCCACAGGTGAAGCTGCTATCCATCACCTGGAGTCCCAGCTTTCCGGGATTTTCAGTAACAGACCACAGCTGTCCCTGGGCCCCGTTCATAACACTCCATTTCTTGAAATGCTAGTCAGGTTACATTCCAGCAACTGGGAGACTGAGGAAGGAGGATCACCATGAATTTGAGGCCAGTCTGGGCTACACGGTGAGTACAAGGCCAACCTAGAATACATAGTGAGACCCTATCTCATGTGAAAAAACAAAATGTTGACACATTTTATTATGTATTGGCCATAGGAAGTATTGTCAGAGCCTAAAAAAAAAAAATCAAAAATTAGAACCCACTCATGATGCACACAACATAATCCCAGCACTCGGGAAGGCTGAGACAGGAGGATGATCTTGAGTTTGAGGCCAACCTGGGTGACATAATGTGTTCTAAGCCAGTCTAAACTACATAGCAAGGCCCTATGTCAATAAAACAAAAACTTAGGGCTGTGATGTAGCTCAGTGCAGAGTGCATCGCATGCAGAGGACCCTGGGTTCAGCACCTCAATCAATCAATCAATCAACCAATCAATCAATCAACAAATGCACACCTGCTCCAGCAGTCTACTTTTGAGTAGCCAAAAGAATGGAAAGCAGAGCTTCAGAGGGACATTTGTCCCGATGTTCATTACAACATTATTCGTAACAGTCAGAAGTCAAGGAAGTTCAAGGAAGACAGATGAACAAAATGCAGGCCAGTCCTGTAGCGGAATATTCAGCCTTTGAAAGGAAGGAAAATCTGGGGTGCTGTGCAATGTGCAGAAGCCTGGAGCACATTATGCTGGGTGAAAAGAAGTCAGGCACGAAACAGCAAGCCCGGTTCTGCTTATGTGCAGCACACAGAGATAAAAGGGGGAAGGTGGTTTTCATGCCCTGGGAAGAGAGGCAAAGACAGAGTAGTTGTTCAATGGGGACAGATTTTATAAGAAAAGAATTCTAGGGATGGACAGGGTAATGGCTCCACAACAAGGCAAATAAACTTAAGGCCATTGAGCTGTAGATGAAAATGGTTAAGAAGGGAGATTCTGTGTTATGTATATTCTATCAAATTAAAAATAAAAGGGCCAGGGTGATAGCTCAGGGGCACAAGTGCCTGCCTGGCACTTGAGTTCAATCCCCAGTTCCACCAAAAAAAATAAATAAATAAATAATAAATAATAAAAATAAAGATATGTTGAGATATTCTAAGGAGAAAAAAGCATGTTGTAAAATAAGGGGGGCCCAAGAGATAGCTTCATGGCACAAGTGCCTGCCTGGCAAACGAAAGGTCGTGACTTCGAACACTAGTCTCACCCAAAAAAATTGTGTGTGTGTGTGTGTGTGTGTGTGTGTGTGTGTGTGTGTTCATGTGTGGCCTCAATTTGTTTTTCACTGATGTCATAAATACTGTAATGTTTAGCGTTCAGCAAAATTTTGCTTCCTTTTGCAAACTTAGCATCAGGTGAGAAACAAAACCACAGTCACCATCCCCGCATGATCACAAACTAAACTATCTTCCGAAGATTCATGGAACAAATTAAGTTCATGAACTAAGGTATTAATGTCTGTGCAAAAGAATAAATAAAAGCTAAAAAAATAAATAAATAGGCACTGTCTCAGTTGCTCTTCTCTCGTTGCTGGGAAAAGATATCCAATGCCCAAAATGAAGGAAGGAAAGGTCTATTTAGCTCACAGTCAGTGGAAGTTTCGGTCCATACTGAGCTGGCTTCAAGGCAGAGTGGCACATGGCAGAGGGCAGCAGTTCATGGCAGTGGGAAAGAGCAGAGAGAAAAAGGGAGGAGCACCACAATGGCCCCAGAGAGCAAGTCTACCTCCCTCATGGTGCATTCGGGATACCTGCTCCAGGTAGCATTTACACCCACATGCTCAGCACTGGATCAAGAATTAAGCACAAGCCAGGTGTAGTGGCTCACACCTGTAATCCCAGCACTCGGGAGGCTGAGGCAGGATGATTGATGCGAGTTCGAGACCAGCCTGGGCTACAAAAGTGAGCTCAAGGCCAGCCTGAACTGCATAACAAGACCCTATCTCAAAAAGACAAAAAAAAAAAAAAAAGAATTAAGCACAAGCTCTAGAAGTCTGCACCACAACTGCAGGAGGATTTGCAAGGACAACTAGATACAACTATAACATGCAAATAAAATGTTAGCAATAACAGTGTCTATGCAGTAGGTTGAAAAGTGAAGTTTATTTTGTATTTGTGCTTTTCTATAATTTCCCAGTCTTCTATAGTTGCTTTCATTTTGAGACACAGTCCCATTGTATAGTTCAGGCTGCACTTGAACTTGCACCAACCCTCCTGCCTCAGCTTCCCAAGCACCAGGACTGCAGACATGCACCATCACACCCAATATTGTGCAATCACTTTTTTCTTTGGTTTTGGTTTTGGTTTTGCTTTTTTGGGGACAGTGTCTCAGTATTAGTCCAGGCTGGCCTTAAACTCACTCTACAGCCCAGATTGGTCTCAAACTTGCAGCAATCTTGCACCAGCCTCCTGAATACTGGGATTATAGGCATGTGCCACCACCACTGGCTACAATTACTTTTATGCTCAGAAGCTGAAGTACTTTCGGGCTAAGGATGGAAGCTCTGTGGTGGAACTCTTGCCCAGCATGCATGAGGGCATTTGAGGCAGCACAACAAACAAAACTAAAGTACCTATGTTGATCAGACAAATTTTAAAAAGGCAAGAAAAGCCCACCTGTGTTGGTTCTGCCTCCTAATATGTCAATGTCCAAAAATGCATCTCCAAACAGCATGAGAAGTAAGACTTTCTTGGGCCGGCAAGATGGCTCAGTGGTCTAAAGCACCTGCTTAGGCAAGCTTAGGTAACTGCAGGGACCGTGTTTGGATCACCAGCACCACATGCTGCACCAGCCCCAACCCCAGGGCAGGCTGAGCCGCCATAATAAGAAAGAAAGAGAAAGAGAAAGAGAGAGAGAGAGAGAGAGAGAGAGAGAGAGAGAGAGAGAGAGAGAGAGAGAAAGGGAGGGAGACCTTCTTGGGCAACCCACTCTCTTTCCTGGGGACAAAAGCTTTTCCCCCAATAAATATTTTCTACTCATAAATAAATAGCTTCTGATAATCAAAGCATAAAAAGCAGGCCAGAGTTTGGGAAAACAAATATCAGTCCAGAAGACCAAGGCCTGCACCAGGAGGTTTCTTGCAGAATCGGCACAGAGCCCTGGACTGGGGTGGCTCACCTGGCCATGGCTGTGGCCCAAGAGCAAGGAAAAGGCCTGCAGAGCAATGCCTCACCTCTCAGACAGAGCCGCGGAAGGAAGGGACTCAGAGGAGTGCCGGGGTGAGGGACACAGGCCTCCCATCCTCGCATGTCCAGCTAAGCCCACATCAGAAACCCTGCAGACACAGGGAGAGGTGCCCTCTCACTCTGCAGCTCTGAATGAAGCTTTCCAAGCCAGGGCCAGGGGTGCAGGGCAGAGGCAGCTGACTGTGCTGCTTCGGCTGCCTCCACAGAGAGCTCCAGCCACCTAGGGCCCAGGGGCATGTAGCCCCGTGTCACTACCACTCAACTCCAGCGTGCAGGTACAAGCCCCACCCCTGGCCTTCCCTTTGCGCATGCGCACGAGCCACTTTGTTCCACGAGAGGGACAGAGCCAGTTTTGTTCCATCCCAGGCACTGACAACAGTGGCTTAGGTCAGAGGCATCTCATGGCTGAGCTTAGTATAGCACAGGTCCTCACAGTCACAAAGAGAAGCAGATGCAAAGGACAGTGCTGTCCCAAGTCCTGTCCTGGCACCTCACTGTGACAGCCTCCCCCTGCCCGCAATGCACACCGGGAAAATCAAGCTGCCTATCCCCGCTGCCCGCCACTCCTCCGTACGTACTTTTGCCTCCATTGTTCTTCAGGACACTCGAGAGGTTGACGGAGGCCGTGCCTAGCAGTTCATTCCTCAGGGTATGGCAGCTCCAGACCTTCAGATCCAAATGACTCTGGGCTGTGACATTCCTAGAAAACAAGCACCTGATTCATCACTTCCCAGCACATGTCACACCCCATAACTTGGGAGAAAACTGTAAACTAAACTGCTGACATCTGGGGGAGCAGGGCAGGAAGCCAGGCACGGCCACCTCTCCCCTGACGACACCACTGCCTCTCCCCCATCGCTGACCCTGCGGCCCCCTACTAATGACCATGAGCTCAGGGCATAGAAAGCCCTGGACAGAGCCCGGGGTCTCTGAGAATCACCATAAACGCTTGTCGTGCAAGGCACTTGTCGGTGAGCAGTGCCCAGCCCTGAGCCCCAGCGCTTAGCATCTGCCCTACGTCCCTCCGAGGCATCTTTCTCTTACAAGATGATGATTTCGTTCCACAGCAGCTCGGAGCTCCCAATGCGCTTGCCCGTCTTCTTAGTCTCACTGGGGAGCCCGTCCACCGCCACTTCCACGTAGGAGTTGATGCGTGGCTGCCGGTTGTGCACCTTGGGCTTCGCTGACACCACTGGGCCAGCAAGGGAGAAAAAGTGTTAGATGAGTCAAGGCCTTCCAGGTGCCCCCCTGTGGCCCATGTTCTGGCTTTTTGGGGGGAGGGAGGGTTCTGGCTTTTGTTGCTTATTTTCTGTCCAGATTCTAGAAGAGGAAGAAGAAGAAGAGAAAGAACAGGAAGAAGAGGAGGAAGAGGAGGAAGAGGAAGAAGAGGAAGAGGAAGAAGAGAAAATCTTTAAAGCAGCATATTTTTCAAATACCAAGGATAACAGAAAAAATCATTTCTAATATGAAGCCATAATTATCATTATGGAAAGCCAGGCATGATAGCACATGCCTGTGATTCCAGTGTTTGAGAGGCTGAGACAGACAGATTACCACAAGTTCAAGGCCTCTCTGGGCTACATCATGACCAGCCTAAACTACATAGTGAGGCTGTCTCAAAAAAAAACAAGCAAAAAACTGTCCTTGTGGGATAACTATTGTTAATTATCATTAATAATTTGCTGTTGGAAAATCCTCTAGGCTTTTATATTTTATTTCCCTAATTCTTTAAAAAATTATCCTTCCCAAATCTTTATTGTCTCTGTCTCTCTTTGTACTCAGGACTTTGTACTTGCCAGGCCAAAATCTTTTCCTTTTTTTTCAATGCTAAGAATCAAACCCACAGCACTTGAGAGGCTAAGGCAGGAGGATCAGTGTGAGTTTGAGACCAGCCTGGGCTACAAAAGTGAGCTCAAGGCCAGCCTGAACTACATAGCGAGACCCTGTCTCAAAAGGACAAAAGAAAATAAAAAATAAAAAATAAAGAATCAGGGGCCCAGCAGGATGGCTCAGTGGTCTAAAGCGCCTGCAGGTGGCTGCAAGGACTGCAATTCTATCCCTGGCACCACATGCTGGGCCAGCCCTGCCCTCAGGGCAGGCTGAGCTGGCCATAAAAATAAAACAAACAAACAAAAGTTCTGAAACAAGAAAAAAAGATAAAATAAAAATTTTTTAAATAAATAAAGAAAGAATCAGGGGCCCGGTGGGATGGCTCAGTGGTCTAAAGCGCCTGCTTGGGAAAGCTTGGGTGGCTTCACGGAGTGCGGTTCGATCCCCAGCACCACATGCTGTGCCAGCCATGCCCTCGGGGCGGGCTGAGCAGGCCATAAAAATGAGTGAATAAACAAATAAAGGTTCTGAAACAAGAAAAAAATAAATAAATAAATAAAATAAAAAAATTCTAAAAAAAACCCCAAAAGAATCAAACCCAGAGTTTCTCACATACTAGAGAAGTCCTCACCTACAGTCCTAGCTCAACAAAGCCAATTTTTTTTTTTTTTTTTTTTTTTTTTTGGTCTTTTTGAGACAGGGTCTCGCTGTGCAGTTCAGGCTGGCCTTGAGCTCACTTTTGTAGCCCAGGCTGGTCTCGAACTCACACCAATCCTCCTGCCTCAGCCTTCCAAGTGCTGGAATTACAGGCATGAGCCACCACGTCCGGCTACAAAACCAATTTTAAATTGCTATGATATACTATAAAGTATACTATGTTTCTTTTTTACATGTTTAGTACAGGATCCACAGGGTCTCACTACCAAATTCGACTCGTAGTGATCTGCCTATTTTCAACCTCCAATCGCTGGGATTATAAGTGCATACATACCACCACACCCAATCTCAATTGCAGTCTCAGCTCATTCCAAGGGTAGGGCTGGCACAGCAGGCCAAGGATCAAACCCTGGCCCCTGCATCTGCCTAAGCAGGAGCTTTAATCTGCTGAGTTATCTAGCTGGCCCTTATTTTTCATTTTTGAAAGATTATTTGCAACTTTTTTGTTTTGGGCAAATTACCACAAAAGTACGTATTTCTGTGTGTTGCTGAGTAGTCCCCTAAAGGGTATGAAAAATGGCTTTAAGTTCTTAGAACTACGTAATACCTTTCCACAAAGAGTAAAACCACGCCACTTGCCATCAGTGCTAGAGGAATATTTCCATTCCTCCCAACATCAGGGTACTGAGTTCTTTGCTCCTTGAAAATCATTCGGATTTTTCAAGTGGTTAAAGATAATAGTTGGGGCTAAGAAGATAGCTCAGTAAATAAGTCCTTGCCTGGCAAACACAAAGACTTGAGTTCAATCCCCAGTTCCACCAAAAAATAAAAACTGAAGATAATAGGTAATGTTGAACGAGCTATACGACAGGCCCCGTGCTAGGCTCACATTTGCTGAGACCCACACAGGCTGCCTGCACACCGGCTTCCAGGACTGCCCAGTCTCCCCTCCTGTGGCTCTTCCCTTCCTTGTCAGGCTGAGTGCGCTCTGCCTGGCCTGTCAGCCTCTGCATTCCTCGTGTGCTCACAGCCCTGTGTGTGGCACTTCTCGCGTCCACCTGGCCATGTCTTGGAGAAAACCTGACCTGGGAAGGAAGCCACCTAGATGTCTTCCATCCTGTGCCACAGATCAGAAGATGGGAGTTCACGTCCCTCGTCTATGATGGCAAGACTGTGGCCACCGCAGTGCCCCTCTGTTGAGTTAGTAAGTCTCCTCCCAAACACTCCCCCAGGAGAGGTGATAATGGGCCCACAACTGGGCAAGGTCAACTCCACTTCCAGGTCGTTTTTAGCATAATTCTTCCCCAGGCCCAAAAGTATAGGGATGAGGAAGTTTTGTTTTTTTTTTTTTTTTTTTTTTTTTTTTTTTTTTTTTCTTCTTTTTCATATTTATTTATTTTTTTCTTGTTTCAGAACTTTTGTTTGTTTATTTATTTATTTTTTTTTTTAATGACCGGCTCAGCCTGCCATGAGGGCAGGGCTGGCATAGCATGTGGTGCCGGGGATCGAACCGCGGTCCCTGCAGCCGCCCAAGCTTTCCTAAGCAGACGCTTTAGACCACCGAGCCATCCTGCCGGGCCCGCGACAAGGAAGCTTTAAAAAAAAAATTAGAAAAAGAAGAAGAAGAAGAATCCCCAAAGATTCCGAAGCAGTAACAATGGCATAGGAATCAAAGTTTGCCACGTGGAGACCTGACCCAGTGCAGAAGGCAGCGCTTCTCACAGAGCCGGAGGTTGACTGACACCACCTGGTGGTAGGAGCGTAGCTCTGCATGCCTTTAACTTAAAAAAGGGATTCATGTGATTAGCGCTCTGTGATTTTGAGATTGACAATGTCTTCAAAGTGAGCAAACTGGTCAAGCAATGCCCGTGACTCATCCAGACGGCTGATACTGACAACAGTTCTACAAAGCACTGTACATGGTTCCAAAGTAAATCCTGAGGGGATCTGACTGACCTTGGGAGATACAAAAACTACATGTTTTGTTACACAGGTCTTGCTTTAACTTGTCCTTAACCACCCAGCAGAAAAGTTTAAGCACAACATGAAACATAAAGGTAGTTTAGTATGCTGAGCTATAAAAGGCTCAAATCAACAGCTTCCAACATTGCCAGTTTCGTCAGTAAACCACTGCAATTATGGAACATTTGACAATGTATACAACTACCTTCTCTTAGATCAAAGAGAAGAAATTTACTGTACCAATAACTATTAGAAAATTTATCATGTCTACACCCTGTGGCCTGTATATATGAGGACAACAATATGCATTATATCAATTATTGTGAATGCACTACTAACGTGTTTTGAAACTGTCACATTGTAATTTATTATTAAAAGTAATTAAAATAGCCAGGCATGGTGGTGCATGCCTGTAATCCCAGCACTTGGGAGGCTGAGGCAGGAGGATCGGTGCGAGTTCGAGACCAGCCTGGGCTACAAAAGTGATCTCAAGGCCAGTCTGAACTGCATAGCGAGACCCTGTCTCAAAAAGACAAAAAAAAAAGTAATTAAAATAGAACAAAAAAATAAAGTGAACAAGTAGAAATTCTTTACTTTTAACCAGGCAAGGTGATGCACCTGAGGCTGAGATAGGAAGATCGCTACACGTTCAAGGCCAGGCTGGTCTACACAATGAATTCAAGACAGACCTGAACTACATATACATAGCAAGACACTATCTTGTTTTTGTTTTTGTTTTTTTCTTTCTGTCTTTTGAGACAGGGTCTCACTATGCAGTTCAGGCTGGCCTTGAGCTCACTTTTGTAGCCCAGGCTGGTCTCGAAGTCACACTGAAGTGCTAGGATTATAGGTGTGTACCACCATGCCCGGCTGTGTCAAGATTTAGAGAGGTATAACTCATCTAAAATCACAGAGCTGCTGCAGTCAGTTAAGCCAATTGGGTTCCCTGCTGGTGGGTGCCCAGTGTGCAATGACTGCACACAGTAACCTCCTTGGTAGTGTACGTAGCCTGTTGCTTGTACAGACTGCCTTAAGGGCCCTTGGAGACACCCCTCCTGGTGCATGTTCTGTGCATCTGACCTCTTGCCATCCCCAAACCAGGCTCCAGACTGGCATGCAGGGTGCCTTTGGGAAGCCCCAGGGCACAGTGGCAAGGGTTCACATTGGACAGGTCATCATGTCTATCCGCACCAAGCTGCAGAACAAGGAACATGTGATTGAGGCCCTACATAGGGCCAAGTTTAAGTTCCCTGATCATCAGAAGATCCACATCTCCAAAAAGTGGGGCTTCACCAAGTTCAATGCAGATGAATTTGAAGACAGGGTGGCTGAGAAGTGCTTCATCCCTGATGGCTGCGGGGGTGAAATACATCCCGAATCGCGGTCCCCTGGACAATTGGCGAGCCCTGCACTCCTGAAGGCTTCCACTGTGCCACCCCCCAACAAATTCATGAATAAATGTTCTCTGCTCTTTAAAAAAAAAAAACATGTTGGTTAAACAAATGGAAGTTCATAAATTGATTAAAGCAAAAAAAAAATTTTTTTAAATAATAAAAATAAAAATAAAATCACAGAGCTAATCAAAGGTGGGGCTGAGACTAGCAGCAAGTCTCCCAGCCCCCAGGCAAACCTTCAACTCTACCATGGCTGATCCTTTTTTTTTTTATTTAGTTTGTCTTTTTGAGACAGAGTCTCACTACGTCGTTCAGGCTGGCCTTGAGCTCACTTTTGTAGCCCAGGCTGGTCTCAAACTTGCACCGATCCTCCTGCCTCAGCCTCCCGAGTGCTGGGATTATAGGCGTGTGCCACCACACCCGGCTCCATTTATATATTTTCTTTTTTTTTTTTTATTGTTTAAATTTAACATGGGTTATATTACATATTTTCATCTTCTTTCCTTCTTTCTTCCAGCTTTTCCTTGTTTTTACTTTTTAAAAATATTTAGTTTCAGACTTGTACAAAACACATAAGAATACAAAAAAAAAAAAAAAAAAAATCCTCTAGTAGCCATTACTATGTTACTAGATAGTAATTTTGTATTACATTTACTAGGCAAATATTTTACCACTGAGCTATACCTCTAGCTCCAAACACAATTTTTTATCAATGAAAGTGCTAAACTTCCAGGAACTAAAGCAGGACTCAATGATAGAGGCCTTCTCTACTACTGATAAAGTCCTAGGTTCCATCCCCAGGATATGAAAATAAAATACAGCCTGACAATATCCTGCTTTAATAAAAGTACGGAAACTGGCACTCTCATATGTTGCTACATAAGTATTCATTCCAGCCTGGCATGGTGGCTCATGCCTGCAATCCCTGCACTCAGGAGGCTGAAGCAGGAGGCTCACACAAGTTCCAGGCCAACCTGGGTTACACAGTTGAGTTCAAGACCAGTCTGAAAAAAGAAAGAAAGAAAGAAAGAAAGAAAGAAAGAAAGAAAGAAAGAAAGAAAGAAAGAAAGACCAGTCTGAACTACATAGCAAGACCCTATCTCGAAAAAACAAAACAGGGATCAGGAATATATCTCAGCAGCATAAGCACCTGCCTGACAAGTGCAAAGTCCTGAGTTTAATCCCTAGTGTCACACACACAAAAAAAGAACTTGGATGTGAAATATCTCCCAAAACTCACTTGTTTTTAAAGGGTGGTTGGGGGCTGGGGAGATAGCTCTGTGGCACAAGTGCCTGCCTGGCAAGAGCAAGGTTCTAAGTTCAAACCCCATCCCACAATCAATCAATCAATCAATCAATCAATAAAGGGTGGTTGTCAGCTGAGGGGCTGTGGGAGAAGAAACAGAATGATGAGGACCCTAAGTCCATTGAGTGGATGAATCCACTAATAAGATCAAGGATGATGGCATTATTGGACAGTGAATGATTGAGCAGTGATAGGCAGTGGACAGGAAGTGGAGCCTTGGTAAGGGAATGATGATACAGGTGTAACCTTGGGGACCTGTCTGGCCCCCAGGCCCTTCCTGTCTGGCTCACTCTCTCTCTGTCCATTCCCGGCTGCCCAGAGGTGAGCAGCTCTCCCCTGACGCCTGCAGCACGACTCTCCTGGTTCAACACAGGGCAAACGGTGAAGGAGCCAGCTAGCCATGGACTGAACCCCCGAAACCAGGAACCAAAACATATCTTTTCTCCTCTAAGTTATTTCTCTCAGGTACAGGGTCACAGCCACAAAAAGCTAACTAAAACAAGTGTGTCTTGTAAGGGACACAAAAGAAACTGCTGGCTTCCCCCAAGGAGGGCACTGAAGGGCTGGCAGGAAGGAATGTATGTGTATGTACCAAATAAATGAATAGCATTTCCATCTCTAAAACACTCCTGAGGGCTAGGAGGATAACCTAGCAAATGGGAGGCTTAGACTCAATTCTCAGCACCATAAAAAAATAATAAAAGTTTTAAAATACTAGGGGCTGGGGAGATAGCTCTGTGGCACAAGTGCCTGCCTGGCAAGTGCAAGGTTGTGAGTTTGAACCCCGGTCCCACCAAAAAAAAAAAAAGTTTTAAAATACTAATGAGAAAACACATGGAGAGACTCGGCTTTGCCTCTGCACGACCACACTGAGGGGCTGAGCTCTCACACTGAAGGCCTCTCTCTCTCCCCAGGCCCCTGCTCAGCCCTGACTTCTGCAGAGCTCCACCCACCAAAGCATTTTTCACTGCAGCAGGATTTGCTCAGGACCCAGCATGTGCAGAAACTGACTGAAACAAGGCCCGGTTTGGCAGCACACGCCTGAAATCCTAGCACTCAGAAGGGCTGGGAAGGAGACCTGTATGAGGAAGTTGGGAGGGACATAGCAGCAGATGACCAACAGGCCAGCCTGGGAAGGCCTCACAGACAGGGAGGACTTTTGAGGGAAGACTTAAGGAGGTAAAGAAGCCACATGAAAGCCTTTTACTTGGAAGGGTCAGCAGGTGGTGGTGGTGAGTGAAGAACCCCAGGGTCTGCGGCTGGAGCCCAGAGGCACCAGCAGCTGAGTAACGGGCTCCTTAGGTTCTATTCTGAAAGAGATGTAGTTCTGCTAGAGGGACTGAGCAGGAGAGTGAAAGATCTCTGTCACTTTTAACAAGTCACCAGTGGCTGTGTGACCAACTGCTTTAGGAGAGCAGGAGCAAGGAGACTGCACAGGAGGTGATAGCCTTAACCCAGTGGGGACGGTGGTGTTTGATCAAGGCTAAGATAGTGCGAGTGGTGGAGGTGCTCAGGATGGACACATGTGCTCTGAAGAAAGAATCCACCAAATGTACTGATGGTTGAATACAGGATATGAGAAAGGAAAACCAGGCACTCGGCTCCAGCTGTAAATCTCCGGTATTTACTAAACATGCAGGCCGCGGCGTCAAACAGGCCACTGTACATCCGATCTGCAGTTTCAAGGAAAGACACACACTGAGAGTGACTCTGACTGGCAGCAGCAGCCGCTGAGGGGCTGAGCGAGCTCATCGCCATGGGGAGTGTACACCGAAAAGGTCCCTGATATTTTAGCCATTGCTTCCTGGCCTTTTGGCTAAGATCAGATCCAGATATTCTGGCCAGCAGTTCCTTTTCTCCTAGCTTGTTTGAGTGATTCTCCCTCTTTTCTAAGAATTCCAGCTACAATGTGACAGTCCTCAGAATGAATAGTTACACTCCCGAGCCATCTCGGAAAGTGTGGCCCTGCAGACCCAGGTGTGAAACAGGCTCCTGCTTCTTCTCCAAAGAGCGGGCTACATCCCAAGTGACATACATTTGACATAATGCCACTCACCTTTCAGGGTAAGCTGAGACTTCTCAAAAGGGAGGGCCACACCAGGCCGGCTGGAGCTGGCAGATGCCATATCATCACCATGAAACTGCAAGACAGGCAGAGAAATGGTTTAGACTGCATGAGAAGAAGGTGAAAGATCAAACTCAAAAGCTGGGAGTGATGGCACACACCTTGAACCCAGTACTCAGAAGGCTGAGGCAGAAGGATTTCTGAGTTTGAGGCCAGTCTAGACTACATAGTGAGGCTTTATCTTAGGGAAAAAAAGTTGAGTTCCATTTATATTCAAATTTAAAGAGACAAAGGCAAGAAAACATAAACGTCCAAATAATTATGTCCATGCTGCTTCCTGTTCTGTCTTCCAATGATGTGGCTAACCAAGGAAGGCCACAGGAGTTAACAGGGAGGAAGAATCTAGTGGAACATCTCCACCACAAAAGTCACAGCTTCTAATAAAAAGACGATTTGTGTGACTTTTTAAAAAAGTGCCAGGGGCTGGGGAGATAGCTCCGAGGCACAAGTGCCTGCTGGGCAAGTGCAAGGTCGTGAGTTTGAACCCTGGTCCCACAAAAAAAAAAAAAAAAAAAAGTGCCAGATGATCCAAATAGACACCTCTCCAAAGATCGCCAAATGGCCGAGCAGCCCGCAGAGATGCTCCATGCCAACCACCATCAAGGGTCCTTGTCACACCATCCCGATGGAGGAAGCCTACCTGGCATTGCAAATGTGCCTCTTGCTCAGATATGACTTAGGGCTATTAGTCACTTTTCATTTCGTAAATTTTGGTTCACTGAGAATGGGGACACATGATTATACAATATTCAGGAAAGCCCATCTGTCCTGTCGCCACTCAGCCAGTCAGCGGGCAACCAAGCACTGGGAAGCTGTGGCGTGACCTGGTGGTAGAGACAAGAGTTCCAAAAGCCTGTCAATGGAGAACTCTTGCTTTGTCCCCGGCAACAGATACTGACAGGTGTTTCCCTTGAAATATCAGGCTCTCGCTTCATTCATTGGGAAGAAAATGTCTGCCAAATACCCAAACCTAGTAACTTTAGTTTGTCTGAGTTACTTCTACTGTCAAAAAGGGTAATTCATAAAAAAAAAAAAAAAAAAAAAAAGATTTAGCTCTCAATTCAAAGAGCTACCGGTGTGCCAGTAGCTTGGCTAGTGTTTCCAGCCACTCCCAGCACGTAAGGAGAGAAAGGTGTACTCAAAGCGAGGCCTGAAACACACCCGGACTTCTCAGAGGGCCCCATTCCTTTTAAGTCACAGCTATTCACACTCAGGGTGAAGCGTTTTTTTGGGTTTTTTTGTTTTGTTTTTTTGTTTTTTCCAGTACCGGGGATTGAACTCAGGACCCTGCACTATTCGAATTTAGCTAAATAAAAGACGTTCTCCTGCCAGGTGTGGTGGCGCATGCCTATAATTCCAGCAGTTAGGAGGCTGAGGCAGGAGGATCAATGTGAGTTCGAGACCTGCCTGGGCTGCTACAAAAGTGAGCTCAAGGCCAGCCTGAAGTGCATAGCGAGCCCCTGTCTCAAAAAGACCGGAAAAAAAAAAAAAAAAGATGTTCTCCTGAAACTGGCCCTTCCTTAACTACTAAATGAGGTGCCCTGACACACAACTGGCTTTAGGATATCTCAAGACAATCAATACACAAGACCCTCAGTCATCGTGCAACATTTGTATGTTTTTATTTTTACTGGTACAGGTTTGCGGACGATCATGCCCAGACAGGCAAAGACTCCACCTCAGTTCCCCTCCCCCTCACCTTCTTTCTCTTTGGTCCCCATCTCCGGGTTTCCTGTTACTAGTGCTGTACTTTGCTCTTAAGTCAAGGCCGCTTGAGTGAAACAGGCTTTTCTCTTTACACCGGGAGCATGTCACCCGGAAGAGCACCACGCAAAGCGCCACCGTCTCACCTTTGCTTTGCCTTGGTGTAAATACGATCCCAGGAAAAAGCAAGGAAGAGACAAGAGGACGCTATGACGAAAATAGCTGTGACCTCGCCATACCTGAAGAGAACCACAATGGCTGCCCATGGCCTGAGGACTACGCTTGAAAACTGCTGCGATTAAAAGCAGTACAGGGGCTAAGGCAGATAGCTCCGTGGCACAAGTGTCTGCTGGGCAAGTGAAAGGTCATGAGTTCGAACCCAAACCCAGCACACTGCATAACAAGACCCTACCTCAAAAAGACAAAAAAAGGGGGTTGGGGAGACAGCTCAGTGGAATAAACACTTGCAAGGGCCTGAGTTCAATCCCTGGTCCTGAAGAAAAAAAAAAAGCAGTACAATTCCTGTTCTGAAGCTAGCCTTACTAGGGGCTTCCAATCTGCTTCTATGCTTTCTTCCTGACTTCCCATGCATCCTCCTTGCTGTGACAAAATACCTGACAGCTAACATTAAGGAAGGGAAGGTTTACGAGCTCTCGGTTTGTGGAGGTTTCAGTTCATCGTCAGCTGGCTCCAGCTCACAATCCGCAGAAACTGTCGAGGACAGCAGGAGACACAGCGAAGGCACCAAGAGCGAAGGGGGCAGGGGTCTGCGAGACTCTTTTCTCCCCTCATACTGTAAGCAGTCCCCCTGCGCACCAGAGTGGGTGCGCTCACACCTTCTCCAGTGGTGATAGGGACGTTTACCAAGGGAGGGTCAGGCTTGGTTAAGCTTCTAAACTCCTCAAGTTGACAAAATGTATCAGTCATTACATTATGTTAAAGGAATTTTTAGACTAAAAAGCCATTATTTTTTCCTTTCTTTTTTTTTTGTTTTTGTTTTTTTGTTTTGTTTTGTTTTGTTTTGTTTTACTTCAAAGGGAATTAAAAAACAAAAATAATATGAATTTCAGAACAGGATGATAAGGGCCACAAGTACAGCTCAGCAGCATAAGCACCTGCCTGGCAAGTGCAAAATCCCTAGTTCAATCCCCAGTGCCAGGAGGAAAAAAAAAAAAAAGGTGATAGGAAATTAACAATGGTTGTTACAGTGCACATTATCTTCAAAGTAGCTCTTCAGATTACTAGACACAGGCATGCAAAATTATTCCAAGAGTGGAAACCTTTATATGAAAATCAAATGTCACTACAGTTAAGTGACAGTGATCCTGACACTTTCTATAGCTAAAGTCAAACAATTTTATGCTTCAAGATTCTTAGCAAAACAAAACAAAGCTGGGGACACAGCTCAGTTCAAGGCCAGCCTGCACTATATAGCCAGACTCTCTGAAGAAGGCCCCCCGCAAGCCTTATCTGTACGACACTGTATATTGTTTGCAAAACACTTTCAAGTGTCTCATTTTTTTTCCTAGACTAGACAATGTTGTGTTTATTCATTTGCTTTTTGCTTTGTTTTGTTTTGTTTGTTTTTCAGTGTTAGGAATCAAACCCAGGGCCTAGCCAAGCTATGTATGTGTGCTACCACTAGGCCATTCTCCCTGTAGTCCTTTTTGGTTTGGTTTTGCTTAATTTTTCCATGGAGGCCTCATCTTTGTAGTGTAGGCTGGCCTTGATTTACACTCACTGTTGTAGCTCAGGCTGTCCTCAAACTTGTAGCAACCTTCCTGCCTCAGCCTCCCGAGTGTGATGGCTGGGGTTATAGGTGTGCAACACTGTAGACTTGTCTTTAGCGAACATTTTCCTTCCAGTGGAGACCTCTGAAATGCTAGAGCAGACTCCACAACACCTCTCAGCCCTCTGTCGTGCCCAGCCTGGGTGGCATTAGACACAGCTGCGCTCTGTACCCCTCTAAGCACTTTCTGCCCTGGGTGGCCAATGCCACACCTGCCCAAAACTCCTCCCACCTCCTCTGGTGGCTCCTTGCCAGCCTGCAGCCTCTACCAGCTGGTATGGTGCCCCATACTTCTGGGGCTTGTGTGTCTTCAACTGGTCATCTCCACTGTCTCAGTTTAACATCAGCCTCAGGCTGGGTGTGGTGACACACATCTGTAGTCCCAGTGCTTGGGAGGCTAAGGCAGGATTGTTGCCAGTTTAAGACCAGCCTGGAGCTGGGCATGGTGGTGCATGCCTGTAATCCCAGCACTTGGCAGGCTGAGGCAGGAGGATCGGTGCAGGTTCAAGACCAACTTGGGCTACAAAAGTGAGCTCAAGACCAGCCTGAAGTGCACAGCGAGACCCTGTCTCAAAAAGACAAAGAAAAGAAGAATAAAAAGAAAACAGTAGGCAAGACAAAGAGAAGAAAAAGGAATTCTTCTGGTAATTTCAGATGCTTCCAAGGGACTGAATGCTCAGGCTAGGCTCAACCCTAGCACAGGGCGAGGAGGTGGGGGCTTCTGAATCTCACATCATAACCCAAATTGAAGAGAAGTGTTAATATTTCACATTTCAGGGCTGGGGAGATAGTTCAGTAGAATAAGCACTTGCCTGGCAACTGCAAGGACCTGAGTTCAATCTCCAGATCAAAAAAAAAAAAAAATCACATTTCAGTTTTTGCTAATATAAGAGGCCACAAAGAAGCTAGGCTAGCACAAGCCTATAATACCAGCACTCTCCAGAGGCTGACATGGGAGAATTGCAGAGTTTGAGAGTGGCCTGAGCTACAAAGTGAGCTCAAGGCTTGCCTGAACTGCACAGTATAAACTCTGTCTCAAAAAAAACCAAAAAATAAAATCAGCCTCAAGTTTCAGGCCCTTAGATCTTCTAATCCAGGTAAAAATGAGCTCCTGATCCTCCTGCTTTGTCACAGGCCCCTCAGCTCCTGACCTGCCCTTCCATCAGTCACGGGGACTGTCCCTCCTACCGCCAGCCTGCAAACGCTTCCGCTCACCTCCACACGTGTGTCTGTACACCCCCATTCAAGTGCATCTCCCCATCACTCGGGCCCAGTGTGGTCCAGGCACCACTTTCCCTCACCTGCTTGTCTACTGTCCTTTGCCCTTCAGTCTCATCTCCACATTCGGTCACCAGAGTACTTTTTGGGTTTTTTGGTGCTGGAGATGGGAGTATTTTTTTTTTTAAATCATGTCACTCTGACAGTCAAAGCCATTCTGTGGCTTTTTATCTAACTCGGAATAAAATCCAAAGTCTTTCAAATAAGCTTTGTGGGCCCCTGTGCTACACTGACATTGAGCCACCTCTCTGCTGCTGGCTTCCCTGTTCCTGTCCTGCCCCTCCCCTTCTCCTTGGCTCTGCCCCACCAGGCTGCATAACCCCCACCTGACCCCGCACCACAGGCCTCTCCCTGCATCACTTTTTCTCCTTCTGCATTTGCCACCATTCACTCTATCCTGTAGCTATTTATTGTACTTTTGGTTTGTCAGTCCTCCCTGCATCCAAGCTCCTCAAGGGCCCAGATGTTTGTGGCCTCTGTTAGCCCTATCATCCTAGTATTTAGAACAAGACCTAAATCTTAGAAGGAACCTCATAATATTTATGGAACGAATAAACTGGAGCATCAAGCCGGGCGTGGTGGCTCACACCTGTAATCCCAGCACTTGGGAGGCTGAGGCAGGAGGATTGGTGCGAGTTTGAGACCAGCCTGGGCTACAAAAGTGAGCTCAAGGCCAGCCTCAACTGCATAGCGAGACCCTGTCTCAAAAAGACCAAAAAAATAAAAAAATAAAAAATAAATAAAAAATAAACTGGAGCATCAGTCTTCTAAAGTTCAAAGATGTTATAGAAGCAGGGCCATAGTGGCACATGCTTGTAATCCCAGTACTTGAGAGGCTGAGGCAGGAGATCAATGCAAGTTTGAAACCAGCCTGGGCTACAAAAGTGAGCTCAAGGCCAGCCTGAACTGCATAACGAGACCCCTTCTCAAAAAGACAAAAAAAAAAAAAAAAAAGAAAAAGATGTTATAGAGACTGATGAGATGGCTCAGTGGTCTAAAGCACCTGCTTATGCAAGCTTATGCAACTGCAGGGACCATGGTTCGATCACCAGTGCCACATGCTGCGCCAGACTCACCCCAGGGCAGCTGAGCCAGCCATAATGTAAAATAAATAAATACATAAATTTAAAAAAAAAAGATGTTATAGAGCCAGGCATGATAGTGCACACCTGTAATCCCCACACTTGGGAGAGGCAAGAGGACCACTGCAAGCTCGAGATCAGCCTGGGCTACATATGGAATTCAAGGTCAGCTGAACTACATAGCAACAACCCATCTCAAAAAGAAAATTAACCCAATTTCTAAGGATTGAGGTTACTGACAATGTTTTAAATACTAAACATCATCATGATGAACTTCATTCACCCTGGGTTCTTCTGCATATATCTAAAGGAGACTGCCCCCCAGATGCCTAGGGTCCATGGATATATCTTCCTTTTGCTTGTTTTTTGTTTGTTTGTTTGTTGTTCTTTTGATGTGGTACTAGAGATCGAAGCCATAAACTTTACAATGAGTATATCTCCAGCACTTTTAATTTTTATTTTATTTATTTATCTTTTTGAGACAGGGTCTCGCTATGCAGTTCAGGCTGGCCTTGAGTTCACTTTTGTAGCCCAGGCTGATCTCGAACTCACGTCAATCCTCCTGCTTCAGCCTCCCAAGTGCTGGGATTATAAGTGTGTCGCACCATGCTCGGCTTAATTTTTATTTATTTATTTATTTATTTATTTAAGACAAGGCCTCAGTTACTAAATTGCCTGGGCTAAGCTTGAACAACTTGTCTCATCTGGAGCTCACAAAATCCTGGGCTTACTGCTGTGAGCCACACCTAGCATCTTTAACCCTAGAGAGGTTTCCAGGGTCTAGGTTTGGTTTTCTCTTTTCTTTCTTTCTTTTTTTTTCTGTGGAACTGGGGATCAAACCTGGGACCTTGCACTTGCCAGGCAGGCACTTGTGCCCCTGAGCTATCTCCCTGCAACCCCCCCTTTTTTTCTTTTTTTTTTATTATTTTAGGTTTGGTTTTGGCTTGGGGGTTTTTGTTTATCTTTGGGGCTGGGTCTCACAGTATAATCTAGTCCAGGCTTGAATCACTTTTGTAGCCCAGACTAGAATCTGGTGATATCCTGCCTAAGCCTCCCCAATACTGAGATTATAGGCATGCACCAGCATGCCAGACTATGTGACATTCCTGAAAGAAAATGCTCTATCAAATTTGAAAGATGAATGGTATGTTCAATCTACCAGTTGGGATATACAAATCCCAAACTGACAGAGACAGAGGCTAGGGAGATAGTTCCATGGCACAAGTGCCTGCCTGGCAAATACAAGGTTGTGAGTTTGAACCCTGGTCTCACAAAAAAAAAAAAAAAAAAAAAAAAAAAAAAAAAAAAAAAAAAAAAAAAAAAAAAAAAAAAAAAAAAAAAAAAAAAAAAAAAAAAAAAAAAAAAAAAAAAAAAAAAAAAAAAAAAAAAAAAGCAAACAAACAAACAAAATAATAATAATAATAATAAAAGAGACAGGGATGGAGCAAGAGTGAGATACAGGGAGAGAAAGAGAGCCTGAGTACTGTGCTGCTGACCTGTACTTGCACTTTAGAAGCACAATTCTGTATGTCACTGGACACACACCAGCATAAGGTATGAAAGCACAGGCAGGGCATGGCAAGTTCAGGGGAGGAGGAATCAGAAGAACTGGAGAATGGAGAGAGAGAGCAAGGGAGCTTCAATGACACTTGCAACATTTCATCTTCCAAAGAAAAACATTCTGAAGCAAACATGGAAAAATGGTCCTGTGCATTAGCTCCAGATGGTGGGTTTCATGGCAGTCTGTTATCTTAGACTCTGAACCAGCCTGTACTTTTGCTCTTTATCATAATTGACAATAATTTTAAGGAGGAAAAAGGATCATATCTTGAGTGAGGAAGGAAAGATTGATTCTAAATTAAGCCAAGGGCTTTTAGAAACAGGGGTCACTAAAAACTGCACTAAAAACTGGGGCTACATTATTGACAGACTTTAAAAATAAAAGAATATTTTAGAAGTCTTTACATCTATTGGGATGCTCTCTTCCCTGAGGCAACTCAATTTAGGGCTGTTCTGAAACAAGCTTGAGCATTAGCTGTTTTCAGGCTTCAGACCTAACTCTTAAAGGAATGAAATGTGAAGCTCCTACATAGCTCATTAAGTGCAGAACAGACCAAATCTCTTGAGCTACAATGCATGGCCCCAAACCAAAATCAATGGGATAAATTCTGAAGAAGGCTCAGAAAGCCAGTGCATGGTGGTGCACACCTATAATCAAAGCACTCAGGAAGCTGAGGCAGGAGGATTACGGAGCATTTGAGGTCAGACTGGGCTACTTAGTGAGTTAAAGGCCACCCTGAACAACAAAGTGAAACCCTGTCTCAACAAAACAGAAGACTCAAAAAGAACATAGCGATAAAGTCCACAAAATGAGATAGAAAACACCACCATGTTGTCTTTTTTCCATTGGCTTTCATAATTACATGCTGTTTATCAACAGTAATTTTTTATCATTTTGTGGAGCTGTGTCCAGTTCTAGACTCAATTAGCCAGACAGCACCTTAACATTACACTGAATCATGAAACCTTTCCAATCCCCATGGAAAGTAACCACAATGAAGAAGGGAGAATAGATTTCAACCCTCAAAACCATTGGTCTGCCGGGCGTGGTGGCTCATGCCTGTAATCCCAGCACTTGGGAGGCTGAGGCAGGAGGATTGGTGCGAGTTTGAGAGCAGCTTGGGCTACAAAAGTGAGCTCGGGACCAGCCTCAACTGCATAGCGAGACTCTGTCTCAAAAAGGCAAAAAAATAAAAATAAAAATAAAAAAAA
>PVJA010021416.1:8226-35706 GCA_004027025.1 Myocastor coypus | reverse complement strand
TTCCTCTTAGTCCAAAGAGAAGTATATTCTTTCCTGTTTTTTCTTTCTTTCTTTCTTTTTTCTATGCAGCATCAATTGGGAGGTGGTTCATGCCCACACACACTGCACTCTATAGAATGATTGTGAGGACAATATGCAATATGTCAACTTCCAAAGAAAAGAATTAGGACAAGAAAAAAAAAAAGTAATGTGGATTTAGAAAGGTTAATGTTTAATTGTTTGATCAATCTTATATACCTATATGTATTAATCTAAACTGATCTGATGATGAAAATATGTAATATAACCATTGTTAAATTTAAATAATAAAATATTGAAAAAAAAGAAAATAAATGAAAAAAAAAAGAAATTCTGTACTATATATAAAAATCAATAAATACATAAATAAAATCACAATAGAAAAAAGTTTCAAAGATTATCACTTAGCCAAATAATATTAATTTTACAATATGTTTTGTAAAACATAGAGGTATCTTCCAACCAGTTTTTCCTATTACCAGATATATGCATGTATGTGAGACAAATTCTTGTGAAGATAGCTAATATTGATAATAAGTATAGCAAGTTGATAAGGAGCTGAAATAACTTTTAAAAAATGAATGAAAGAAAATGATAAGAAAAATAAGGAATGCAGTCTTGGTTAAACTAAAGCATAAGCATGACCTCCCTTGAGAAGCACACTTTATGAATCAGTGGAAAGTATCATGAGCTACAGGATCTATTCACTATATAATGTGTATAGTTTGAAAAACATATTTGGTCACAACTGAAATTAAACCAGCATGTGAGACACAAAATAAAATATCATACTCAAATAACACAATTCTATAAATTGGTCAAGGATATTTGGTACCAAATAATACGTCTAATGTTGATGTTATAGATGTTATCAGTCATTTGAAGATCATTGTTTTCTCTGTGGTGTAAAGCAATAACAGCTTACTGTGCTCTTACATCATGGACCAAAAATACCTTCCGGGTTCATCAATCTCAAGCTCATGTAACCTTTTAAAGTTATTGAAGCTATCATATTTCAACAAAACATTTGAAATATTTTTATGCATATGTTATTTCTCCACAAGAAGTGTAATCATTATGTACTATAAACATGTTCTAATAGAAAATGAAAACTGACACTTCCTACTACATTCAGTCTAAGCATATTGGTACATGACTAATATTTATCTCGTATTTTGGGGTAGCTGAAGACGGTGCATTGCAATTTCTCATCCAAGCTGGATAAATTGGTAAGACAGTGTCTCAGAATAAAAACTAAGATAAATTACTTTGAATGAAAGTGGATCTTTCCACTTTCATTAGAACATTAGTGGTTAAACACAAACATCACTATACTAGAATCTGCAGATCTTGGTGATAGTTTTTTCAAGCTTTCCATTCACATTTTTCCCCATCACATTTTGCCTCAATGAAGTTTGTCAAAAACTGTGTCAAGACTGTATTATTGCCTTATGATTTAAATACCACTGGGAAACTTCTTGGATGTTTTAATTGATATTAACATTGTCTATATCTCAAAACTACTTCCTCAAAAATATACCTACCCAAAACAAATATAAAAAAGACAAGTCATTTCACCCATTACATTTGGGCACAGAGCAATTTACTTATATATGTTTTGTATTATTTCAAAAGTATTATGGAATTTTGATGTTTTAAGTGCAAAATTGCCAAAAATTGAAAAATATTAGAAAATTAATTCCTAATGATTACACTAATTCTGACTTCATAATAATTGAACATAATCATAGATTGCCACTCACATTAGTCTTTCTATTAGGTCCAAAAAGATAACTTTTAGGAATTACAGGACACCACTATCATTTCTTCAAAAATTCAAAAATTAACTGTACATTTTTAAATACCTTTGGGTATAATAACCTACTTGAAATTGAACACTTTACCAGATTAACTTTAGTGGGACTTTGATATTCTTTACCAAGCAATGAGGACTTCTTCATTTTTTAAATTTTTTTAAACAAGGTACAAAGTAGAAAAACAGAAAAATTACAAGTTTTATAGGATTTTATTTAATGAAATAATATGAACTTCACAGTATTTGTTTTAATACATAGTGTCTTCCAATCAGTTATGGATTTTACCATATAGATGAATGTAAAATTGGAAGAAGAAAGAAAGAAATGTATAAGAAATTAAGAAGAGCAAAAAAACAAGACATTGAAAAAAGGAGACAAAACAAATTATCTGCTCTATTCGATAAGCCAGAAGAAATTCACAGTACAGTTGTTTGAACCATCCTTCTTACGTACATAATTAAATCTTTTCTCCTCACTCACTCTCCTGTCGTCCTCAACCCTGGAGCGTTCATTTTGAATAAATTCCTTTTCTGAGGACATATATTTACATCAATTCCTGAAAATTAATTCTTAAATTTTCTTTGAGACTTCATGACAGTGCGGACTGCTCATTTTATATTATTGCTTGATATTTTTATTTATTTAATCCTGACACCGTTGTAGATCACATTACTTGATAAGAATTGCAAGTACTGTTCCTCATTGATACTGTAAGAAAGTTCACTGAAGCAAATATTTTGCATTTCATGATGAGCTGTATGTTATAAATCAAAATTTTAAAAATACATTTTGGAATTTAAAATCCTACATCAAAAAACAAAAATGTGAAGCATCGTTAATAAATATTTTCAAAATTAAATTTACTATCGCAAATCAGTATGAGGGTTGGGGAGAGAGCTTAACAGAATAAGCGCTTGCCTGGCAAAGGCAATGAGGTGAGTTCAATCCCCGGTTCCACAAAAACTAAAAACATCAACAACAGCAACAAAAAAATTAAAAATCAGTTTGAGCTGTTTTCCCATATCTAAACTTTTAACTTCAATTCTAATAAGTTGCAAAATATCAATTTATCACACTGGCCATACTCTATAGTTAAGATTTTTTACTCAGAGATTGATTATTTTTTAATTCCCAAAGGCTGGCACCATTTAAAGAAAAAGCCCTTTGAAGTTTATAAGGTAAGCATTGGACATACTGAAGGTGGAACTTCTTCAAGCCAGGTAGAAAAGAGTGAACCACAGATGATGCTACCAAATTAAAACAGTTATTTTCAAAATTGCAAGGAATCTTTGTGCTTTATATTATAAGTTCTTTGGATTAAAATTCACACTTCCAGAAATATTTAAAGGACAATAAAGGCAGAGGCACTGATCTTTCTTCAGCAGCAATGAAAATTTCTCTTAAGTATGTCATCTTTTTTTTATGTGGTCTGAACATAAAAGTCCTAAAGATACAAAAGTTATACATTCTAAACAGGAGACTAAAAACAATGTACAAACAGAATCATTGTACTTAAACAGTCATAAGAATTCTGGTGCACAGCCCAGTGCGCTAGCATATGCCTGCACTTCTGTATCTTATGATGCTGATTTAGGATGATTGAAAGTTTGATCTCAGCTGGGAAATCTTCTCAAGAACAATTTTAATATAAATAATTTTTTAAAGGTGTTGAAAGTTTAGGTCATTGTGAAGTCCTTTGTTCAATTTGAAGAGAAACACAGAGAGAAAGTGAAATAAAGGTATTAAGCTACAAGGAGTACTTAGGCAGTGCATGCATTTTATTTCTGCAGCTTTACATAACACCAGTGTAATAAATTATTTCTTATCTACCCCTCTGACATGGTCCATATACATAAAACTTCAAGAGTCTAATGTACCTGTGGCAACGAATTCTGATGATGCACTAAATCTATAAGATTATGAAAGCAATACCTATGACTGCATACATTTTTTTTTTGTCTTTTTGAGACAGGGTCTCGCTATGCAGTTGAGGCTGGCCTTGAGTTCACTTTAGTAGCCCAGGCTGGTCTCGAACTCACACCGATCCTTCTGCCTCAGCCTCCCCAGTGCTGGGATTACAGGTGTGCACCACCACGCCCGGCTTGCAAACCTTAATTACCAGAGGGAACAGGGAAATGATACATGCCTAATAAATATATTCTAGTTAAATCAAACTATGGTACAACCAGGTTATTTTAGAGTCTTTTTTTCTTTTATTTGTGATACCAAGGATTGAACTCAGGACCCTGTGCCTGGAAGGCACATATTTATTCTACTGAGCTATCTCCCCAGCACCAACCAAGATATTTCAGAGACTTTCTAAGAGTAGTCATTTTGTAATTATGACACTGAACTGTGAATAATTATATCGTATATTAATTGTAACATTGAAATGTTCATTTGAATGAAAGGAAAATGTGTATTTGCTATATGAAATAAAATTGATTTATAATTATATTTTGAAAAAGGGGTGAAATATATAACAACAATAGTCAACTGCATTTTCTTTTTATGTTGTTTTATCAAGGAATTATTTTACTTTTTTGCAAAATGACTCAAGTATCACCATCCTTTCCTATTTAGTCTCCCCAAAAATGTGTACTTGTATCTAATCATTATTTTTCTGATATTTAAAGCATAGAATATAATCATACAATTAACAGTTTTCTGTTATGTAATTCCAAAGCCACTGTACTATTTTACTGTTCTCTTTCTTTAATTAGGAAGAGAAATGAAAAGTTGCTATTCAAAAGGTATTTAATTCATACTATCAAGGTCATCCTTTGTATATAAACCACTTGGATGTTTCAATAAATAATTCCTTTATTCTTTCTGTACAAGTAACAGAAGGAAATATCTTAAAAATGGTAAATATGCTTCTTAAAGTACTGCATTAATATTTGTAAATGGTAAAGTGAAAATCTCTAATTCTCGGGGTGCTATAAGTGTGACAACCTAAAACATTCTTTATGCACTGTTATTAAACTAAAACACAGATCTTATATTGTACACAAATACTACTTATTTTGGTGGCATGATATTTTCTGTTTTTGAGGAAAGCTATAATCTTTCTGAAAGTGTTGACTTTGACATCTGAAAATTCTCAAAACACACTTTTGTCCCTGAAAGCCCAATTACAGCCTTTAAAGGTTTTGAAGGAGATCACATTTGGCACGAAAAAAAAAAAAACTTTTCAACTAAATAAAACTTAACAGATGGATGTGGGATGGAATTTGCTTTAGTACAGGAAATAACAGAAAAGAGCACAGAAAATAAATGACAGAAGATGTATCAGGAGCTGAAACATTTTAGACTTTAAAATCAACACCTAAAAGGGAGAACTTCAAACTTTCAAATGGCTGCATATGAATATAAATCAACAAATGATTCCCTAATTTCTAAAATTTTTTTACTCAAGAGTTCATTTAATAGAAGTCATTGTCAGAAATCCACATCTAAACTGTAAAAATTGTAGTCTTCTTGAGTATGAGAAACTGTCCTTTGTGCTTTATTGAATCACAGAAGAATTATTTCATTTTAAAAACTCATAAGCTCAGAAGAGCATTAGTCACAATTTCTTTTATATATTTCACCTTAAATAAGTTTTGGGTTCATGAACAAAATTAAATTTATTTTAATCTCAGTTACCATGAAACTAATGAAAAATAAATCATATATGTATACTGTTCTTCATTTTTCTGGTAAAAATTTTAATGATGTTATTCAATTATATGATTAAATATATTAATTTTTTAAATTTATCTAGTCTTGAGTTTACAGGGTCTCAGATCGTAGATAGGACTCATAATGATCCTCCTATTTACAGCCTGTGACGCCCTGGGATTAGAGGCACATGCCACTACACCCAGTCTGTCTCACACATTTCTGGGGGCAGGGCCTGCACAGGTGGCCTGGTGATTGAATCCCGGGTCCCTCCATCTGCTTAAGCAGGTGCTTTAATCCACTGAGCTGTTTGGCAGGCCATAAAGGTATTAATAGTTATTGCTTTGTCTAAACAAAGCAATACCTTTTGCACCTTAAAAAGCCTATTTTCAATTGTATTCCAGATTTTTAGACATTTGAGTACCTGCAAAACTAGAACTTCATTATATGAATAATTTTTAATGTTTTTGGTTTAAACATTATAAAATATATGCTTCTCTAAAGAAGAAATCTTAACTCTCTTCCTTTTATCTCTTCGGTACACAAATATTGAGCCATTACTACCATAGTATTTCATTATATTTACATTAAATTTTATTAGGATCAATATTTGTGATATAAATCATCATAAATTCTATGTTCAATGGTATTTATGCCTGAGGCAGGGAGTGTACTATGAATCTATTTCATTTCAAGCCTAACAGTTTTTGTACTTGCAATTCATCATTATTCAGAGAGTTTTACATGAGTAATTTCTTTTAGAATTGTTTTATTTTATTTTTCTCTTGATTCAGAACTTTTGTTTGTTTGTTTGTTTATGTATTTTTTATGGCCGGCTCAGCCTGCCCTGAGGGCAGGGCTGGCGCAGCATGTGGTGCTGGGGATCAAACCGTGGCCCCTGCAGCCGCCCAAGCTTTCCTAAGCAGGCAGGATGACCACTGAGCAATCCTGCCAGGCCCGACATGAGTAATTTCTATTATGAAATCAATCAGACTAACATCATCTTTAATTTTGTTACTATTCTTCTAGTATATTCAAAAGATGTAGGCATTCTCATGATTCATTCTCTTTAAGTCTGTCTGAAAGTTTCTACCATCTAAAGTGGCTACTTGCTAAACCTGTTAAAAGATATTCTCTTGTAATCTCTTGATACTCAAACAGGGTTTCAACTTTAGCTTCGTTTATGGATTCCCTCTTAACTAATTGTCTTCCCCGCCTTGATATAGCACTTTACCTAGCAGTTTCTAAAAAATGTCAAGTGTTCATTTTTAAATACGTCTGTGCAGATAGTTGACATTCATAATTGACTTTGTTTCTCCTCATTATACTAGACTGGCAATTACGTTTCAACAGAATTGGGAGGATATCTTTCTGATATTGTTTAGATTACAATATTGCTGTCTGAGAAATCCAGGCAACTTCTGATTATATTTTCATTTGTTATGGTTTCCAAGTCTTTGAATGATTGTAAAATTTTTATTCCTTTTCGGAGAAATTTTTTCAAAGTAGCATTCAAAGTTTACATAAAACCATCTATAATCTTACAGTAATTAATTACAGTATTAATTACTGTAAAATTCTCACATATAAATTAAACTCACTTTGAAAATGAAGATTATAATTCTGGAGATGTAGCTCAGTGCTCAAGTGATTAGCTAACATTCAGATAGATCAGGGTTACATAACTACCACCTAAAAAATAAACAACTAAATAAATGAACAAATAAATAGATAAATAATTGAGTAGTTAGTGCTAGCACTTTCTTGAGAAAAAGGGTAGCTTAAAGTAGCTTAGAGAGGAATAAAAGTGAAAATAAAGTTTTTCAGGAATGAGGGAAAAACTGATAAAGAGAAAAAATGTTAAGGGTTAGCTAATGTGGTGGATTGCCAACTGGTGGTCAACTTGTTATACCCAGCTGAACTGAACTAGTGTCATACTGATTGCCTGAGGACTACCAGAGGATTGTTTCCAGCAGCCTAAGAGGCAGAACTGGAGGAATTTTGGGGAGGATATTTGGAAGTTGCCTGTTTTCTTGGGATATTCTGATGGGAGATTTTGTCATGCGGGTTCTCCTGATGAATTTGGCTCCTTTTATAAGAGGAGGAATTCAGGACCTCAGTGTCAGTGAGAATAGCTATGGTTCACTTTGTTAGAGCTTTGGTCTGCACTTTGTGTATTGCTTTTTGGATTCAGAGAGGAAGATGATACACAGATCAGTCTCCTGAAGAATCTTGTCATGTTGGCTTTTTTGATGAAAACTCAGTATTACTCATCATAGGAGGAGCTCAAGAAGCCATTGCTTCTGAAAATGGTGGTGCCACTTTTGAGGGGATATCTAGTTCATACCTTGAGCTTTAATTTCTGTCTCCAGTTCAGATGGCTCAGTATGCTAGCACAGATCCATCATCCTACTGGCATAGAATTTCTCACTTCTACCTCTGAATTTTGGACTTTCCCAGCACAGATTAATTAAACATATATGCATAAGACATTGCCATGGGCCATAGGTCTTCAGTTGGATTCATGGGAGTTATTGGTATGGGTTCTATATCTTCATTTGGAATTATGCAGTACAGCTGGAATCTTCTCTATTTCTTTATTTTTTTATTTTTGTATTAATTTATAAAGAGTTAAGGGGCTGGGGAGATAGCTCCGAGGCACAAGTGCCTGCTGGGCAAGTGCAAGGTCGTGAGTTTGAACCCTGGTCCCACAAAAAAAAATAAAATAAAGAGTTAAAATAGTATTAAAAAAGAGAAATTACAAATGATGCAGAATTTCACCAAACAAAACAATAAGAATTTGACTGTATTTATTATATAACACAGTGTTCTCTTTAAAATATAAATATTATCAGTTGTATGCATACAAAGTTGGAACAAGAAAGAAGAGAGAAAACAAAGGCAACTGAAAAGGATGAAATATACTAAGCATTAATTGTTCCTTTCCATGCAGAAGAAATCTGAACTATAGGTATATAATCAACCTCAGTTACATACCTAGATATATCTTTTTGTCCCACTCCTTCTCCTGTCATTCTCTGAAACTCAGTGATTCCTTCCTTTTGATCAGATTTATTCTCTTTTCCAAGTATCTATTTTACTCTTCAGGTTTTATTTTCTCTTCCATGTTGTGACTTTAGTGAGATAAAACAATGTTTACACATGCGGGTTTGATTTATCTCACTTACAATTTTAGTCTCTGTTTGAATCCCTTTACCAATAAAAGTTTCTAATTTATCCTGTTTGCTAGCTGAATAATACTTCCTTGTGCAAAAATATCAGACCATTTTTTAATTTCTCATTTGATCAACACTTGTGTTGCTTGCAAGTTTTAGCTATGAGAAATTGCGCTGCTAAAACTAGACCCATACTTATCACTGTTCACAAAGCTACAGTCAAAATGGATCAAATATTTAAATATTAAAACCAGAGCTGTTTTAGTCTGCATTTCTCAAATGACAAATGATGTCTAACAAGTGTTCATGCATTTACTGACAATTTGTGCTTGTCATCTGCGAAGTGTATATTCACCTGAAATGTTCATTTTTGTATTGGGTCTTTGAATTTTGGGTGCCCTGCTTTTTTAAAAAAATTCTTTATGTGTTCTACATAGAAGGCCTTTTTCAGCAGGAGAGTCAGATATAAATTGTTTCCAGTTTATGTATTTACTTTTTAGCTTGTTAGAGATTTTTTTGAACGCACATATTTTAAAAAAGATGAGATTATTTAGTCTTTAGTGTGTGGATGGGTTTCCTGTTGCTTGCTCTTTTAATATGATCCTTTGGGTGACCATTTTAAATAATCTAATAAAATATGGAAACTGTGTTTATTGTTCCTATTGCAAATCCATAAACTATAAAAACTAAGAAATCACATCACAGGAGAAAGTACTTGCTTACGACAGTGCTACAAGTAGTGTCTGGCTGGTCACCAGTGGCAAGAGAGCTTGATGCAGAACTTTGGTTTCACAGAGAACTGAAGAACTGCAGAAATACACTAGGGCTGAGAGAATCATTGGCATTTGAAACAAGTCGAGGAAACATGGGACCAATGTGGCCTTCCACACTCAACAGTTGATGAGTCACTTCAGTTCAATTAAGGAGACGAATATGAGCTAGAAACCTATTGTAAGGGATATTTTCTTGTTAGCAGCTCAGTCCCAGAGCAGCTGCAGATATAGTGAACACTATTAAATTAATTTACCAGATGGGATGAGGGGAAGACAGACAGAGAAGTTAGCTAGTGTTTTAATATGTGTGTGTGTGTGTGTGTGTGTGTGTGTGTGTGTGTGTGTGTGTGACCAGGGTTTGAACTCATGGCCTTGCACTGGCCAGGCAGGCACTTCTGCCATGGAGCAATCTCCCCAGCCCCACTAGTGATTTAAGAACAGGCTTCAGGGTCTCCTACTGAGGGTTGGTAAAACAGACCTAGCTCACATGGTTAGAGGCTAGGCTTAGCCTGAGTTACACCAAATTGGAACTTTATCTTGGTTTCTTCTTTTTACTGTAACTCAATTTCCACATACACGTCTGTATTGGACCTCAAACACAATGCCACTCAGACTTTCTGGCAAAGAAATATTTGGAAATTGTCTGCATAAAGTCTTACTGGAATATTTAATCTGTTTCCAACATACATTTTAAAGGTATGTTTATATGTTTCTTGGTGTATTTAGTGATTTTGCCAATTTTATGATTTAATGGTCTCTTCTGTCTATTATTAGATTGTTACCTCTGTGCATTTGTTCTCCCCTTGGCTCTGATTAAACAGTCGACTATTATGTTTCAAGCATCTCAGTTTCTTCACTCCAATACCATCAAACAATATTACTGTCTTAGTTACTCTCCTCTCATTTCTGGGACAAATACCCCACACTCAAAGTTAAGGAAGGAAAGGTTCGCTTAGCTCACAGTTACTGGATGTTTTATAGTTAAAGCAACCTGTATTATGTAGTAAGACCTCAGAGCCTTATTTGCATAGGAGAGAGAGTCAGTGCCTCTGTCTTCTCCAAATATGTCTTCCCTGCCTGAGAACACCTCAATCACAAGCATTGTCCCCCCATTCTACAGGGTCTTGAAGAGAGGCTGTGGAATCAGCATGTCCAGGATGACCCTCTCCACACTTTATAGACAGAACACTGACCTGGGGCTGGGAAGTCCATGATGATATTAAAACAGTTGACCCCTCTCTGGGCCCACCACTTGAACCCCTCGCTGGTCCTCTGGCCACACCTCTCTAGCCAGTTGCTGCTCCTCAAGCCTCCTCTGCCCCATGACTTATGTGAGGCCTTGTGGGACAAGTAGACACAAATCACAACAATCTCCACGTGGAGCCTCAAAGTCTCATGCACAACCCTTTGTCCAAAATGCATTTTAGTCCATCTGAAAGAGTTACCAAAATCCCAATAATTTCAGCATTGGTGAAAAGTCCAAGTCTCAAATCTCCTTCAGGATCCAAACCAAACTCTCAAATGTGAACCCTTATACATATAACAAGTTAAATACATATAACATTGAAAGGCACAAAATAAAAATTGCCATTCCAAAAGGTACACACGGGAGGATACAATACATTGGGGCCAAAACACACAAAAAATCCATCAGGGCCAACATTAAGTCCTATACTTGCATTAGGAATGTCCAAAGCAATCTATGGCAAATTGTGATCTACATTTGTCTCTGCCTCTATGGCACTTCCTGTGGTTGGAGCTTCCATGGCTTTGGACTTAGGTAGGCTTTGCTCACTCCTTGAAGATTCCCTTGGATGATATATGTTCCTGGCTTTTCCAAACTTCTGGCGTTTCCACTGAATAGGCTTCTCTCACACATCTTTATACTCTGCCCTCTCAGGGACACACTGCCTGGTGTCTTGGGCCTTAAGAAATCTAGTTGTAAACTTTTCTATTCTCAAAACTCCTGCATTATGAATGTGTCTAAAGCCAACACCACATGGATGAAACTAAGGTGTATTGCCCATTGTTGTAGTAGCCAGACTTTCCACTCTCTTGGCTATAGGGATTGAATTCCTGTATCACTGAGCACTCACCATGATTCCATGGAAAAATGTATCATTTCTGACACCTTTGAGAAACCTGGTTTGGCCACTTCCTCCATTCTGTGACCTGCTGTGGCTGCCACCTGCATTCTCAAACATGAGTCTCTGAGGTTTCCTACTCAAAGAAAAGTCTCTCACCCTTGAAATTCTGAAGCTGCAAATGGAGACAACATGCACCTATGATGCTGTCAAGATATTTTTCCCCTCTCCTGTGCTTCCTGGGCAATGCAGATTTCAGCTCAGCCTTTGCATTCCACAACTTCATTGATGCTTCCTTTCTAGCCAAACTCACAACATTATAAATTATGCTGCTAGGCTCTTTGCTCTTCATTCTCAACATATATTTGACTATGAGACTCTAGCAATAACAATGCCACTGCATCAACACTTGACTGCTTTGTGATTTCCTTTGAAAGTTTAATCAGTCCTCCATGTTTAATCACAGTCTCAGGCAAAGTCTCTGGACACAGGCAAAATGTAGACAAACTTTCTGCCAAACCAAAACACAAATGATCTGGAGTCCAACAACCAATGCAGTCCTTATCAGCAGAAACTTCCCCGTCCTGGTCTTCAGAGGCAGGATTTCTACCAGTCTTCTGGTCTAAGCTCTGACTAGAATCTCCCTCACAGAGCAGATGATCCTATGTTTCACTTTTAGGCTACATATCAGAAATTTCCTATCTCTTCCTATAAACCATTCTCCAACAGTTGCAATCCCGATGGTCTGGTTTAGCCACAGCAACAACTTCTCTAGTACCAAATTTTGTCTTACTTACTCTTCTCTAGTTGCTGGGACAAACACATCATATTTACACTTAGAGAAGGAAAGATTCATTTAGTTCACTGTAGCTGGAGATTTCATAGTTTAAAACAGCCTGAAACATGTAGCAAGACCTCAGAGCCTTGTTTGTTCAGGAGAGTCAGTGCCTCTGTCTTCCCTAAATATCTTCTTCCTGTCCAAGGTGGCATCAATTGCAGACATTGCCACATCATACAGCAGGGTCTGGAGCAGACGATGGGGTGACACTGTGTCCAGTATAACCCTCTCTACACATCCTAGAAGGATCACTGACCTGTGAGTGAGAAAGTTCATACTGAGATTTATTTTATTTATTTTTTTTTTGTCTTTTTGAGACAGGGTCTCACTATGCAGTTGAGGCTGGCCTTGAGCTCACTTTTTGTAGCCCAGGCTGGTCTCGAACTCACACTGATCCTCCTGCCTCAGCCTCCCAAGTGCTGGGATTACAGGCGCGCGCCACCACGCCTGGCTCATACTGAGATTTAAATGATACGTGCCTCTCTGGGCCTGCCACTCGAAACCAACCTTGCTCCTCTGGCCACGCCCTTAAAGGCACTCATTGCTCCTAAAGCTATAACAGCCCCATACTTACATGAGGTTTTGGAGGAGAACTAGGCAGAAAGCATAACATTGACTTATCTCTTTATTATTTGTTCAAACACGTACAGATCCTTCTTTTATTTGTTAGATTATATATATATATATATATATATATATATGTTTCTTTATTTTAATAAGAGATATAAGAAATACCAATGAGACAATTTCAAACCATATTAGCAAGACATCCACAGTAATTAATACGATGCATACTGTTGTCTTCATAGTAGTCGTTCAGAGTACAAGATGCAAATATAAGAAATTTTCTAAGCATTATTAGTATAAATATTTTTTCTCATTGAACTAAGACAAAGCAGTTGGATGTACAGTCCAATAGCCCATGATAGTAGCAGATTATCAGCAGAACTGGCAATGTAAGAAGCTGTTGGGGCCCAGCGGGATGGCTCAGTGGTCTAAAGCCCCTGCTTGGGGAAGCTTGGGCGGCTTCAGGGACTGTGGTTCGATCCCCGGCCCCACATGCTGCGCCAGCCTTGACCTTGGGGTGGGCTGAGACAGCCATAAAAATGAGTGAATAAACAAAGGTTCTGAAACAAGAATAAAAATAATAAAAAAAAAAAAAGAAGCTGTTGACTTCAGCCTTTTAGAGCTCAGCAAACTATTCTGGACTTACTTTTTATACCATGGGGTTAAACTTTTCTGCTAGATGGTTAAGACCAGCTTAAAGCAAGACCTATATAACAAAAATGTAGTGTTTTTCTATGTGACAAGCTTAGTCAAATGCCCTCAGGATTTACCCTGAAATATGTATAGTACTTTGTAGATCGTTTGTCAGTGTCAGCCATGTGGATAAGTCATGGTCACTGCTTGAACAATTTGCTATCTGTGAAATCCTAAGAAAATGTTTTCTCACTAGATGACTCTCCTTAGGCACACTATACAAAGTTGATCCCTTTCCTCCATAATCTCCTTGAACAGAAAATTTGGAACACCACTCAGTAATAGGTTGTTACAATACAGGTTCTCTTATATCCTGACTCCTCACTGACCTAGAGTTGGTAGAGCCAAAATATTGGTTATCTTGTAGCCCTTGTTTTTCTCTACTTGTTTTGGTCTGGAAAATTAAGTTGTTAATCCTCCAGAAGAGAAGCTTAGTGATATTATTACCCTATGATATAGGCAGTTGAACTTAACATCACTGTCTTTCTGAATATCAAATGCCTTAGACTTAACATGGAACCAATATTTTCCAGCAGTTATGGATATTCTAATAAATCCATGTAGAATACGATTAAAACATCACGATTACATATTTTTACACAGAAATTTAGAAATCTAACCATATACAAAATTGTAGCAATTCAATACTATGACATCTTCCACTTGTCTCTTATGTTCTTTTTTTTTTTTTTTTTTTTTTTTTTTTTTTTTTTTTTTTTTTTTTTTTTTTTTTTTTTTTTTTTTTTTTTTTTTTTTTTTTTTTTTTTTTTTTTTTTTTTTTTTTTTTTTTTTTTTTTTTTGAGACAGGGTCTCACTATGCCTTTTAGACTGGCCTTGAGCTCACTTTTGTAGCCCAGACTTCTCTCGAACTCACATCGATCCTCCTGCCTCAGCCTCCCAAGTGCTGGGATGACAGGCGTGTGCCACCAGGCCTGGCTGTCTTATTTTCTTATTAGATTTAAGAAAAAAATATTCTTTGAGAGTATAGCAATAATTGATATGATATGGAATCAGCACGCATCTAAAAGAACAAAGTGACACGCATTCCAAGTATGGTTTTAGTGTTACACATTGCTATCCTCAGTGTAGTTGCTTATTTCACAGATATTAACATATATAGTTAGTCAGGGTGAGAATTCTGCCAATTAATTGCTAGGTTCAAAAATCAGTTGGAGAGCCGGGCGTGGTGGCTCATGCCTGTAATCCCAGCACTCGGGAGGCTGAGGCAGGAGGATTGATGCGAGTTCGAGACCAGCCTGGGCTACAAAAGTGAGCTCAGGACCAGCCTCACCTGCATAGCGAGACCCTGTCTCAAAAAGACAAAAAAAAAAAAATCAGTTGGAGATTCTTAGAACTATTATTAAAATCATACTGTGCACATAAGTGCTGGGTTTTGCCCCTGCCATATTTCCTAACTTTTCTACTTGTTGTCTCTTCATTGTTTAATTATTAACTTCTCATTTTCTTTTAACTGTTTCAGTTAGATTGTTAAACAAGGAATTTTTGTTTGAGAAAATTTTGGCTGGGGCAGCCTTAACACTGAGTAGAAGCAGAATTGTCATTCTGTCATGAAACATTTTATTCAACCCAGGGCAATATTTAGATATTAGCTTTAGAACTTTTAAAATTCTGATCATGTATCATGATCATCATTGGAAATTATTTCATAGCTCTTGGGGAAGACTTTCAGAAGAAGACTTCTAGGAATTCTAAATCTGGGTGGTGTATGGGAGTTGTACACCTTAAATCCCTCAGATATTTTAAGAATTGTTCGAGTTGGAAGGAAAGTGGTAGGTAGAAAGGTAGATTCTAGATAGATAGCCAAATAGAAAATTGAAAAGATTTAATAAGTGTTGGAAAGATGAACTAGTTATAAAAGATCCTATGACAAGTTTAAAGTATTATATTAGCTAAAATAAATTATTGAAATATGTGCAAGTAATTAAAGATTTGCTATGCTCTTGTCATATTTGTCTATTTATTTATATTTCTAAAAATTTTATGCATTTGGTCTAGAGTCTCACTATGTAGTTTTGACTCATTGTGATCCTCCTGTTTTCAGCCTCTATATCTCTAGGATTACAGGTGTGTCCCACCACACCTCATCTCAGTGTGTTGCTCAGCATGTGTGGGCAGGGACTGGTACGGAATGCAGTACCAGAAATTAAACCCTATTTCCTGTGCCTGCTTAGGCTGGCACTTATAACCTTAAGGTATCTCTATGATCATTGGTCTCATATTTAAATGCAAAATTAATAGCCAGTTGGAAAAATCCCTAAAGTCAAATTAGAAATATAACATTATAAGGAAATGTTACTCTTTCAATAAGAGTAAAATTTTTATTTCAAAATTATTTCAATAAGATTTTCTTCTACCTGAAAAAGAGCTGAATGAAAATACATATATAATGTTTTTACCCTAATTAATAAAAAATTCTCATTTTCATGAATGTGTCTCAGAAAAGTCTTTTACAGTTACAGCAGAATCAAATACAAATGCAGTTCTTCCTTTATACTTTATGCTATGTATGTAATATTATTTATAAAATTCAGAAAGACTTTTCAAGCCACATTATTTTATTTTTTTCTCCTGTCAGATCAGTGTTAATATTTCTCTGGTAAATTTGATTTCTTTAAAAAAAAATTTGATTTCTTTCTAAAGATAACTCTACTACTTCTCAAATTTAAAATAAATAAACTAAAATAAAAATTGGTTTTAAGTACTTCAAATGTTTTCAAAGCACTGCAATTCTCTGTCCACCATGGAAAATTAAGATGATGTTTTACTTAAACCTGCACATCAGGGATATCACAGAGGAAAATGTTCGTGGCATTCAGAAGGCAGCAAGTTACAAGGGAAAATAGCAAGTTATTTCTAGGTCTTTTACTTGCTGTCTATATTGTCTTTCTTCCACTCTTAGGAATGGTGGCACTAATATAGAAATATGCAAACCAATCAGTGGAGTTACTTAATATCTTAGTTCTTTTTCTCTTGTTGCTGGCACAAATACCTAATAGTCAAAATTAGGGAAGGAAAGTTTTATTTAGCTCACAGTTATTAGAGGTTTCAATTCATATTCAGCTGGCTCCAATGCAGAGAAGCACATGGCAGAAAAGAACCTTTTATGGCAGCATGCAAAAGCAAGAGCCAAGGGACAGAGTAGCAACATCTCAAGCAGCTAACTTTTCTTCCTTCCTTACATTGAAATGCAAATTACCTGTGCCAGGTGAGCTGCAGCACCCATTTCCACAATATTCAATTGCAAATTCCAGAAGCTCCCCATGACTGCATGAGGCATTTAGACTATACCTATACACAAACCATAACACTTAGTAACAATACAACCTTAATGCGAACACCACACACTCTAGACTAGCTAACTCTGGAGAAGCTTCCCTATAGTTGCATGAAGGTACAAACTTGCATGGGTAGACACCTAGACAAAGGCCTTAACATAGGTATATGCATACATACATATAAAAGTTACATCTTGCATTTCATTCTCGTTAAATATTGATGTAAAAAATCAGATTGCTCTCTTCTGTTAGGGTAATCTCTTTCTTTTAAAATAATAAAGCATATTTAAACAGCAATAATAAATAGAGCATTGTAATAGGGCATACAAATGTTGCAAGCTATGATCCTTGATGATGCTAATTTGAAATAACATCTAATAGCAAAAATTACAGATGACAATTTAACAAAAAATACTCACCTTTTTGCTGCATTTAAAGAGGGGCTTTGCAAAGAAAACCTGATTGACACAAAACTATTCAATTCATGAAGCAATGAAAACAAATTAACTCATCTTTAGTATACAACATATGAACTACAGTTAAAATGTACTCTTGAAATTTGCAAAGCAGATGTGAAGTACGCTAATCACAAAGCTATGATATATGAATAGCTGTGTTTTATTTGTTTTTGTTCTCATTTTTGTTGTTACTTTTTAAGTTCATTTTAATGAGGAATAAAAAAGATAAAATAGTTTTGAAACAGATTAGTAAGACAGTTACAATAATTAATATATTGCATATTGTTGTTTCAGAGTAGTTATTCAGAGGATAGGATGCAGGCATGATATTTTGTCTAAACTATATCATTACAAAACTTTCTTCTCCATTGAATTGAGAAAATAGCTGCATATTTATTGTAACTATCATATATATAACTTATATATATATATGTATATTATAAATAGTATAAATTTAATATATTTTTTACAACTAAAGGTCCTTTATTTATATTCTTTTTTGTTTTGTTTTGTCAGAGATGTCTGTTCCATGGCTGTTACAGAAGCTGTATATGGAGAAGTCTTTGAAGGACCTTTCATACTTGATGGCAGTCCAAAGACTGTAGGTACTTGAATTTAGCAAAACAACCCAATATAGTCCAATAGTCCATAATAGTAATGAGTTATCAGCACAACGAATAATCATTTGAAGTTGTTGACTTGAGCCTTTTACAGCTCAGAATACTAATATAGCTTTACTTTTTATACCACATGGTTATATTTTTCTGCTGGATGCTTCAGAAAAAAGGTAAAGCAAGACCTATAAATTAAAAATGTAACTTTTGCTATCTGCTAAGATTAGTCTCAGGTTCCCTCAGGATTCACCTTGGAACTATGTGCAGAACACAGTCAAAATTTTGTCAGTGTTAGTCATCGGGATAATTCACGGCCATTGCTTGACCAATTTGCTCTCTCTGAGAGCCTGAGCGAATGTTTTCTCTCTAGGTGACTCTTGTTAGGCATATTATTCATTGTCTATCACTTTCTTCCTTGACCCCATAATCTCCTTCATCAGAACATTGTAGACATCATTTAGTTACTGTATATCACAGCAGAAATTCTATTATGTCTTGAGTCCTCACTGACCTTGAAGGACTAGGGCTCAAATATTTGTTATTATTTTATCCCATCTAATTGTTTGATTTTTGGTCTGTAAACTTTAGTTGTTAGACATCCAGAAGAGAAGCTTAATGATATTATTATCCTGTAACAGAAACAGTTAAGCTTCATACTTTTGGCATAAAATGGAACTGTAATTTTCCAACAACCATGGATATTCTAAAATCATGGGCTGAGGATATTGCACACGGGCACAAGTGACTGCTTTTCTTCTCTCTCGTATACTTTTATTTCCTTTTTTAAAACACACGTGTACTTAATATAGAAATTATTGATATGACATTAAAAGCAATTCACTTTAAGCAGACCAAAGTGACAGGTATTTTAAGTATGCTTTTAGTATTACACATTGCTTTGCTCATGTGAATTCAAGTAATCAGTTTTGTGTGTTGATTTTATACAGTGTGTGGTAAGAATCCAATTTCATTATTGTGTGCAAGAATACCTATTTTCCAAATATCATTGTTTGAAGGAGGTGCTATTTTACTTTTGTGGATTTCACTAAATTTGTAGATCAAGTGATATAATATGGGTGGATACATTAATTTGATCTTTATTTTGCTCAATTGGTTGATATTTTTATTATCCTACACACATCATGGTCTTTTGATTACTTAGGTTTGTGGAAAAAATTGAGTAGAAAGTTCAGGGTATCTGTCACCTTTTGCTTTACAATTTTGCCTATGATCAGTATCCTATATTTCCTGAAACTAATGAAATGTTTTGTATTAGCTATGTTTCATAATTAATATAATGGTTCACTCTATATTTTATAATTCTTTGTATTCTGGCAAATATGTTATTTAATATACCCACCATGACAATATTACACAGAAGTATGTCAATGCCTTGGAAATTCCTGTTATTCTAATAATTCATATTTCGCCTGCTTTACCCACAACACACACCTAGAGAGAAAAACTTTTTATATGTCTACACTTGTTCTTTCCAGATTACAATATTCTTGGAATAATAATCTGAAATTTTGTCAAACTGCATTTTTTTTTCAGTTAAATTTCCTTCTCTTCTTAGTGGCTCTAAACTTTTTTTGTTTTTCCATGAAATTCTATTCATTATTGAAGCACTTTTCTAACTTATATTGTTTGAAAATTTTTAAAACATTTGCAAATTTCATTGTTCATTATGAATTGGTAGAAAGAGATACCATTTTCTTGCTTCTTTATGAGAAAGTATTTTTCATTTAAAGTTATAGACTCTAGTTGTATCTATTTATCTACAAAAGCTTCAAGTTTATCAGTCTCATAAGTATAAACACCCTATTGTTTACCTAGTTTAAGTACCTGAAAAAATAAATAAGATTTCAAAGGTACAGTCATACTGTCAAAGGAAAGAAACTGTTCAAAGGGAATAAACAACTGAGATCAGTGAAAGAAGAAAAGGCAAAAAAAAAAAAAAGAGAAAAAAGAAAGGGTGGCTTAGGTAAATGCACTGTTGATTTCTGTTGGTGTGTTGAAAAAAGAAGTTAATGCTTTACTTTTACTCCATTTTAATTATTATAAATTTTTCACCAATTTTGCATGCTTATATCTGGTAATCTGAACAACTAATTTGAAGATAATGTGCAATATAACAACAATTATTGAATTTCTATTATTTTGTTTAGTGAAATTCTGTGTCATTTCTAATATTTTTACTATCTTTATTCTCTATAAAAATAGAAAAAACAAGAGAAAGGATTATTTTCACAATTCAATATAACGTTACTTTAACATAGTTTGAAAAGTAATATCTCTTATGAGATTGATGTATTTTTTTTTTTTTGTTTTTTTGAGACAGGGTCTCACTGTGCAGTTCAGGCTGGCCTTGAGCTCGCTTTTGTAGCCCAGGTTGGTCTCGAACTCACAGCGATCCTCCTGCCTCAGCCTCCCGAGTGCTGGGATTACAGGCGTGCGCCACCACACCCGGCAAGATTGATGTATTTTGAAAATTATTTTTTGTTAAATCACAGCGTTTCAGGATATACTCTCTATTTCTAGGTTGCTAAGAATACTCTGCACAAGTGGAATTTGTGCTTTGTTAAATATTTTATCTGTGTAGTGGTTGATACATTGTGTCAACTTGGCTGGATGCCTGGTGGTCAATACATTTTATCAATTTAGCTTCGTTGCCTGGCTGTTTCACACTGTGAGCCATGAGGGCTGTATCCCAGAATAACTCAGCTTGGACTTTATCTCCTGGCTTCCTGCACAGACTCATCAGCCTCCCAATAGGACCCTTCAGCGTTCCATAGTAGATTCTTCTGTTTTCCATTGCAGAAAGAATGGCTGACTGTTAGAACCAGTAGAAACCAATTAAGACCAGTAGAGACCATTAGAGATGGAACACTGCAGTGAGTATAAAAGCTCTTGGACAAAATCCTTCAGTTGGCAAAGTGCAGATGCTCTCAGTACACTTCCTCGTCTGACTCTGGGACTGGTACATTTTGTGTTATATATGTTCCTTGCATTATATCTGTTCTTTTAGTAAAACCCTGGCTAGTACAGAATATGGTAACAGGATCAGGGTTAGAGATGATGTGAAGACACTTTTTAATGGCCTTAAGTGTTCCTGGAATTGGCTTCAAGATTTGAAGAAACCTAAAGACACTGTGTTCTCTTCTGATATTAAGGAGCATATTGATACTCATTGGCATGTTTTTAACATACCATGCCAAAAAGATCCATTTGATTACCTTAGTTCACCATTTCTGAGATCTCCAGAATTTAGAGATTCCATGCAGAAAGGTTTTGAATTTCTTTGGCAAAGGAATATAGTGATGGCAGCTGGCTTGTCTTAGTCTCATTGTACAAACTGTTGAATGAAAATAAGGAGCTTAAAGACACCATTTCCTGCTTCCAGATTCAGATAAAAAAAAATTTAAAGTTTTCTAAGTGTATCCTGACAGATAATTTCCTCTCTTTTAGACACAAAGATGAGGTTGCAGAGACCTAAATGCATTCCCTCATAATTTGACTGGGTGAACTGCAACATAAATTAAATGCTCAGCCTTTTGAAAGGGTATATGAAGCGAAGCTGAGGGTACTGGTTAGAAAAGAATGGGATCCCATGAAAAGGAATGGAGATGTGTGGGAGGATCCTGAGGAGGCTGAAGATGTTGAGTTTTTAGATGCTAATGAGATTATTTTGCCTGAACAAGAAATTTCACCGCCCACTGTGGCAGAGGGATCACTGCCTTTACCCTCTGCCATGTTAGTGTCACCTAATATATCTGGAGAAATCAGTCCTGCATGGAACGAACAGAATACTGGTGGGACTCCTCTGAACACAACCTCAGCACCCATTTTGCCTCTAGGCCCATAACCAGGCTTCAACCACGGAAGTCACTTAAAGGTGAAGTATATAAGGTGATTCATGAGGAGATTCATTATTCTCCCAAAGACTTTCTGGAGTTTTCTAACTCTTATAAGCAGAGGTCTAATGAACAAGATCTATTCAGCATTGGAATGGATTTTACGAGTGTGGAATAATGGTGGAAAAAAAAATACACCTGGGTCATGCTGAGTTTGTTGATATTGACCGACTAAGTAGGTACTCGTGGAGTAAGTAAGGTGTTAATAGTCTATTTGGCTTGCTGGCAGAAGTGTGGGCTCAAAAGTTAGCCCACAGTGAATGAGTTAGAGATGCCTGATATTCTATGGTTTACTGTAGATGAAGGGATCCAGAGGCTTAGGGAAATGGGAATGCTGGAGTGGATATGCCATATTAAACATAACCCTCCACATGTGGAAGATCCCAAAAAAACATGCACTTCACTAACACTTTGAGAAACAGATTTGTGAGAGGAGCACCAATGCCCTTGAAAAGCCCTGTCACTGTTCTTCTCTGTATGTCAGACATTATGGTGGGGATAGCAGTTGCTCAATTAGCAAATTTAAGGGCCATGGGCTTGATTGGATCCTGAGGTGGCAGTGGTCAGGTGACAGCACTTAATTGCCGTGGACAGCAGAAGCAAAACAGTGACCGGAATAATCTGACATGCATAGACCTATGACATTAGCTGATTAGCCATAATGTTCCCAAAAGTGAAATAGATGGGGACAAAAAAAATTTTGCTGCATTTATATAAACGAAAGAATTTAGAGGCAAAAAAACAGAAAACTATTTCAAACCGTGGTAATAAGCAATCCCAGCCCCTCTACCAGTTCCCAGACTTGAGACAGTTACAGACCCAGAACACCTTGAATGATTTGAAGGAGGCTAAGTCTCCTTGGGAAAGGATCCTAATGTCCCCTGAATTTGTACAATCAATCTTTCTCCTATCCTTCCTGTTATGGTTTGTATCTAGTTGTCCCCCAAAGCCTCATGTAAGTCATGGACTGTCAAGCACAGAGCTTGAGGGGCAGGGCCAAAGGATGGGGTGGTCCTTGAGGGACTTGACTAAGTAGGTGTGAACCATTCAACCGACAGTAAGTGCTGTCAGAAGTCCCCACCCCCACAGGCAGTGGTCTCTCAAAGCTAATGAAGTGAATGATTCTGGACACCGCAGTGCCCCAACCTCTCCTCCAGACCCTATAAAGTGGAGGCAGTGTCTTGAAACCTCCAGTAGCTGTGAGCTAATAAATCTTTCCTCCACTAAGCTATACTGTCTGATATTTGTCTCAGCAACAAGTGAAAAATGATTAAGACCTTCTGCATAAGATTATGAAATGAGTTTGGTTCTTCTTTAGCCATTGACATGATTCTATTAATTTATTTTCAAATGATGGATCAGCATTAATTAGAAATAAAACTATTTGTACATGATATATAATTGTTTTACATATTACTGCAATAAATTTGTTAAAATTTGTGGAGCATTTTTACTGATTTTTGGAAATTATTATTCTATAATTTCACTTCCTTGCAATTTTTCTACATTCACTATTAAGATATTGGTTATATCATAGGAGATAGGGAGTATTTCTTTTTCATTATTTTTCTTCAGTGGATTAAAGAATGTATATCACTTCATCTTTAAATAGTTGACAGAATTCATTATTGTAACTATATTACATTTTTAAAAGTATAACTAGCAGTGCGATTTCACTTGTAGACATAGGAATATCACATAACCTATTTTTCCTTCAGGCTTTTGATATGATGCATCTTTTCAAGTACATTTTTTTATGCTGTCAATTACATTGTTGGAACGTTTAAAACAATATGACTGCATTTCCTTATTAATCTCTATGAGAGCAATAATGTCCCTATTGTAGTTTATGTGTTACTAATTTATAAACAGCTGTGGTGCCTGTATAGTCAATCACCCAAGATACTGAGGTAGGATGAGCACTGAGGCAAAAAAGTTTGAGACCAGCTTAGGCAATGTAATCAAACCATTTCTCAAAAGAGAGAGGAAAAGAAATAAATGTTGACTGGGTTATGTCTACATTTAAATATATCCTAAATATACAGTAGGTGAGTGAAACATTGTAAATTAGAAGCTAGCCTAGGATACTAGCCATTGCAAGGTCATTGTACATCAATAGTGTGTCACTGTCTCAAAAAAACCCATCAAAATCAGAGAAAGAGAATTATATAAAATAAGTTAGGCAGAGCATCCCTCATTACTCAATGGATGCACAGGTAGAACGTCTCAGCCTCTGGCTCCCTACAATTCCATCACAACTCAGCCCCACCTCACAGCAGCCGTCACAGATCAATAGACTGATAGGGCAGATACACAGGTAGGACCTCTCTGTCTACGGCCCCACACCATCACTGGATCTCCGCCCCTACCCACAACTTCTGACTTGTGGGCACATTAGCAAGAACACTAGGGCTGCCCCCTCCCATGACCAGACCTTCTTCCAAGCCCAGAACCCAGTTCCATCATCTGCTATGGAACAACACAGCAAAAGTTCCTGTTGAGAGGCTGGGCATGAGAACCTACCAACTAACCTAGGAACTGAGCATCTTGTCAGAGTAGCACAGTGGGCTCTCCTCAAAAAGCTGCAGCAGGAAGAAGCTGAGCACAGCAGCAGGACACTAATGACATAACTTCATCAAAGTTTTGCACTAAAGGTCAGAGATCATTTCTATACAGAATGATACAGCCCACACACAAGAAATACAGGAGAAACTACTATAGAAGAAAATGGGAATCATGCAGTCAAATTTCTGAACTAACAGCATCTGAAGTAAACAAACAAATGCAGAAACACATAGAGGTACTCGGAATGGGTATGCCTGCTGAAGTAAAAAAAAAAAAAAATCTTTGAATTACTAGAGTCTGAAGTAAAAAACAACTGCAGAAATGTATAGAGGGAATCATATCAGAAATAAGCTCTAAAGTAAAAAAAAAAAGACATCTTTAAATTAATAGCATCTGAAATAAAGGAACAACTTCAGAAACATAGAGATGAAATGAGAGTAGAAATAATCTCTGAAGTAGAAAAAAGAAAAGGATAACGTAATGAAAGGCTTAATAAATGCCTCTAAAGAAGACATTGATAAACAATGAAACATACAAGAAAATAAAATCTCAATCACAAGCTGGCAACACTGTACGAATGAACATGAAGATAGAGTTTCAGATCTTGAAGACACATTCATAGCTAGTGAAAAGGTAAGATAGGATCTCTTAAAAACAAGCAGGATGCAGTAAAAAAAATTCATTATCTGCAAGATGATGCAAAAATGAACAAATTGAGATTAATAGAAATCAACGAGAAAGGAGCCAATCCAAAAGCTATAAAAGAAATATGGGCAGAAGTAAAAGCAGAAAACTACCCAAATACGAGAAAACAATTGAACATTCATGTAACTGTAGCACACAGAACTCAAAATAACATCAAGCAGACTAAAAACATACCCAACCATATAATAGTCAAGATGCCAGAAATCCAGCAGAAGGATAATATAATAAAATCTTCTAGAGAAAACAAAGAGTTCACAATTAAAGGAAAACCCATCAGAATAATGGCAAAGTTCTCTTAACAAACCATGAAGTCAAGAACAGGATGAAGTAGAATGCTTCAAGTCATCCATGAAAACAAATCCCAGGCCAGACTGCTATACACTGCAAAACTCTTATTCAAGTTCGAGGGAAGAGTAAAATACTTCCATGACAAGGAACAACTAAAGAATTTTATGATGTCATAGACAAACCTACACAGACGACTAAAAAATATTCGAAGAGGGACCAATATGACCTGAGCTCTACAAGTGAAACCAGAAAAACATGATCAAATAGGGCAACTTATAAAACAGAAGTAAAAGGAATAAACAATATTATGTAAAAGACATGTCAATGATAATTCAATACATTTCAGTTATAACCACCAATATAAATGGACTCAATTCTCCAAGTAAAATAAATAGATTGGCAGAGTGGATAAGGAAGCAAAATCCAACAATATGCTGTATACAAAAAACACATTTAAGATATAAAGAAACACATACACTAAAAGTTAAAGGATGGAAAACAAAACTACATGCCTCAGCACCTTAAAAAAGGAGGGGTAGCAATCCTTTTTCAGACAGTCTAAACGTCAAACCAAGATTGATCAAACAAAATAAAGAAGGACACTACATACTGGTTAGGGAAAAAACTCAAGATGAGGAGGTAACACTCATAAATATGTATGCCTTCAACACGGGAACACAAAGTTATATAAGACAAATCTGAATGGACAGGAAAATTCTAACATCCACCACCACAGTCTTAACAGGAGAACTTAACATCCCTTTATTCCAAAAAGATAGGTCAAGATGACAAACAATTGGCAAAGAAGTAGCAGAATTGAACCACATCTTGGAACAACTGGACTTAGTGGACATACGCAGATTGTTCCACCGTTCCACTTCTAAAAGCACATTTTTTTTCAGCTGCACACAGGACATTTTACAAAATTGACGACATGCTAGTGCATAGGTCATAATTAAGTATACAGAAGAAAACAAAAATTATATCATGTATATTATCTGATCACAGTGCAATGAAATTGGAAATAAATGACAAAAGAAATCACAAGAACCCCAGAAATACATGGAAATCAAAGAAGACCTCTATCAGCAACCAGTAGGTTATGACAGAATTAAATAAGAACCTAAACAATATTTCCATTTTAATGAAAATTGAAACACAATGCACCGGAATTTATGGGATGCAGAGAAAGCAGTTCTTAGAGGGAAATTTATAGCTCTGATCGCCTACACTAAGAAATTAGAGCGGAAACAATAAATACTTTTACACAACATCTAAATTATCTAAAAAGTGAAATAAAAATGAAACCAAAAGCCTAAAGAATGGAGCAAATTATAAAGATTGCAGCAGAAATTATCTCAATGGAGACAAAGAAAACAATGCAAAGAATTAAGGCATCAAAACTAGCTTTTTGAAACATTAAATAATTTTTTTTTGTTTCAATTTTTTTTTATTGTTTAAATTTACAATGGTTATATTACATATTGTCATCATCAGATAAGTTTAGATTAATACATATAGGTATATAAGATTGATCAAACAATTAAACATTAACTTTTCTAAATCCACATTACTTTTTTTTTTCTTTTCCCCTTTCTTTTCTTTGAAAGTTAACATATTGCATATTGTCTTCACAATCATTCTACAGAGTACAGTGTGTGGGCATGACCCACCTCCCTATTGATGCTGCTTAGAAAAAAAAAAGGAAAGTATGTACTGCTCCTTGGACCAAGAGGAAGCAGATATATACACAGTCAAAGGCTGTGCAATTGCAGTGGGCCACCAGTGAAGCTTGAGATACAAAAAAACATGAATGTTTAGTTATACAGGTCTTGCTTTGACTTGCCCTTGACCACCCAGCAAGAAAAAAAAAGTCCTTAATTACAATGCATGGAATGCAGAGCTAGATTGGTGAAATGAGCTTTAGGAGGCTTAGATTCAATAGCCTCCAACAACATTAAATAAAATTGATAAGCCCCTAGCTAACCTCATCAACAAAAAAAAAAAAAAA
>PVJA010021415.1:0-35575 GCA_004027025.1 Myocastor coypus | reverse complement strand
ACCTCAGGAAGTATACTACCAAGAGCCACACAATTACTTCTCAAAGATTATATATGCACATAGCAATACATTCTGCCAAAAATTAAAAACTTCTTGTCTCACCAAACTTTATGATTCTTAGCCTTAAATACATGAACTACAAATGTCTTGAAGCACTTTAAGATCACTTCAGAAGCAATTTATGGCACTCTAAAGATCAGCATATACTGTTGAGCTAATGTGGAGTCAACTTATACATCAATCATGAGGCAGGCCCGTGCCCTCTTCCTCTGAATGACTTTACATAGAATATGTATCTATTTGTAACATAATGAAATTGGAGGTAAAAAAAAAAATTGGTACGCAGGACATGAAATCTAATATTTACAAAGATGAGAGACTAGTAAAGGGTTGAGTAGTGGACGTGAACTGCCATAACAAGTACTCCTTCAGCTGGGTGAGGCGTGCGTGTCTGTAATCCCAGGACTTGGGAAGCGGGGGAGGATGAATAAAGCTCCAGGCTGGTCTGGGCTGTATCGAGACCATGAAAGCCAACCCCACAGCATGCTTTACCTGCCCTATTCAATTTTCTTGCCATGTAAGGTGAATATGTGATAATACTGTACCTTGTTCTTATGTAACTATATATTTCCATTCCTTTTTTATTTAATGCCTATTTCCTTATATTTAATGTTTAGGTATTTAACTCTGGGAGAAATTTAGTAGGTGTTTATACACAAATATGCACAGCAGTTTTATATGTAACAGCAAACACTAGGAACATTCCAAATACCCTTCAATAGTAGGTGGTTGCCCAAATTTTGTTATATCCACATAATGGGGTTCTCCTTATGATGAAAAAGAAAGACATATATACATATAACAACCCAGAAGCACTATAAGTGTGTTTAGATCTTAGGAAACAACTTAGATGTTACTTATTAGGACAGTGGATTAAACACAGCAGCTATCTCCTCTGAAAGGACAGGGCAGCACTGTGTGCACCGACAGGGAAAGTGCTTATGGTAGCTGCTGAGGGAGACATGACCTGCAGTATGCATACAGTATGAACCCATTTCTGTGTCCATCAAAAAAAAAAGTCACACTTGTAGACGCTGGTACATTTGGAAGGATGTACGTCAAACTCTCTATCACTTATTATCTCTATGAATGCCCAAGCAGTTAAGATTTCTAACACAAAACAGCTTTTATCCATACATACTTTTGTCCCGAGCCATGCTTGAGTCCTAGAAGGGCACCACTGTCATCAAGGTGTGAACCCACATTTTCATCCATGTCCAGCTCATGGCTAAACAAAGGTTAAAAAGTCAGTAGTGATAAACCATTACCTCGAAAGCCCACCAGCTCAAGCAAGTATCAACAAGGAACCACCACTCACACACCTAGGAAGCCAGGAGGAAAGGTACCTAAATTGGCCTTTGCACACAAGCTAGCATGCCCCGCAGAGCCGGGAGCACAGCACTGTTTTAATAACACATCCAGGGATTCTTGCTGTCCCTGAATAAGGGGCAGACATAGCCTGCACCGCTTCCTCTGGGAGAACACCAGGGAAGGCGGCAGCCTGAAGTCAATTTCTTAGAATGACCCCTCTAGAGGTTCTTCACAAAAACAAAAAGGGAAGATGAGAAGTACTCATTTAAGTACAAAACAATTTTTAAAAGAAAAAAAATGCCATTATGAAGAATGAGGTTGGGGCCAGGCATGGTGGCGCATGCCTGTAATCCCAGCACTTGGGAGGCTGAGGCAGGAGGATCGGTGCGAGTTTGAGACCAGCCTGGGCTACAAAACTGGGCTCAAGGACAGCCTGGACTGCATAGCGAGACCCTGCCTCAAAAAGACAAAAGAGGTTGGGATTGACACACAGGATGTCATGCAAACCTGAAGAGTCTACTCCTCTGGGCCTCTTTACAGACTCTGACTACTTTGATTGTAGCCCCAAATATGTAAAAAATGGTGAGAATCTTTGCAAAGTTGGCCTTGCAATTAAATTAAGCTCACTGAATATTTCATTAGGTCTCAACTGGGTCCTAGGACCTAGAGAATTAATGAGCACTATCTAGAGTGTAGATGGAATACAGTAGAAACATACTTTTTGAACTAAAATACTTGTTATGGTTTATGTTTAGCTGTCCCCCAAAGCCTGATGCAGTCACTGGGCAGAGACTTCCATAGATGGAGACTTGACTCATGAGTCACTGGGATTATGCGTTTTAGTACTGATGGGATTATTGGTCTGAGTAGGGCTGGGACTATGGGTGTGGTCTAGGGCGGATATCCTAAGGCGGAGAGCCTGATAGGAATATAAAGAGAGACAGAGACAGACTAGAGCTGTTGCTCTCTGCTGCCCTGTTTGGTTGGCTGCCTCTGCCACCACTTTGTTGCTGTTTCACCACCATGAACTGGATGCTCTCTGCTCTGTTCTACTCAGCCTTGGGCCAGCTGAATATGGACTGAAACCTCCAGTAACTGTGAGCTAATAAACCTTTCCTTCCTTCATTTTGAGCATCAGGTATTTGTCCCACCAACGAGCAAAAAGTAACCAAGACAATACTAGACTACAGAGCTTGCTTATTTTTCTAAATGGTATGTGGATTACAAAAATCTATGTAGAGCAGGCTGAGCCGGCCATTAAAAACAAACAAAAAATGTAGATAACCTCTTACTTTATTAGAGAAACAAAATTCCAGGAATAATTTGACCTTTCCATGTTTTCCACAGCACTAACACTTGGCTATGTGGTGGACTGACAAGCAGTGGTCAACTTGTGATACCCTGCTAAACTGCATCAGTGTGGCGCTGGGCGTGGGGGGGGGGCCTGTGAGGACTGTTGCCAACAATATAAAAAGGAGAACTGGACCCGAAGAGGTGGTGCTGCTGGCTCTTCTAGAGGAGCTAACTGTTACGCTGGCTTTCCTGGTATGAACTTGGCTATTCTCATTGTTGGGGGAGCACAGGGCCTCGTTGCTGAAAATGACTGAGCTTCACTTTGGGGCGTGTGGGGTGCCTGGCTTTTGAACATCACTTCCTGGCTCAGCCCAGATTCCTCAGCCTGTTGGCCCAGATCCTCCCACCCAAGGCACAGACTTTTGGCTTCCCCCAGGCCCTTTTGGGCCTTCCCAGGACAGATCTGTGAAACAGACCTGCATGAGACATTGCCATCTATCTAGCTGCTCTGGGCCTCCAGCTGGTCTTGTGGGGGCATTGTTGTGAGCTCCAAGTAGTCAGCTGGACTTATGCAGGACACTGTCATGGGACTCAGGCCCTCAGCTGGGTACCTAGTGTGTGGACACATTTCCTGAACTCTTTTATTTGATTCTTTGCGTGCGTGCTGTAAAGTAATCCTATAAATTGTGTCCTGTATTAAACTGTTTACCTTGCAAGCCCTGATTACAATAAACTATGTTCTACTTTACACTACCCTTTCATGTGTATTGGTTGCAAACAGAAAGAACAGTGCCTAGTGAAGGACTGGTTTGAGCTCCAGTTTTAAGGCAGCCATCACTACATATATTTTCACGTGAGTTCCAGTCTACCCAATGATCTATTACAAAAATAGGCATCAAGGGCACTTTACACGTGAGCAGATTACAAATGAATTTAGGGGTTTTTTTGGGCAATAAAGGGGATTGAACTGAGGACCGTGTGCTTGCCAGGCAAGCACTTATTCTACTGAGCTATCTCCCTGGCCCTACATATGAATTTGGATGCGTACCTGCAAGAGTTACGATTTGATAATGCATCCAAAAGTTCAGGGTCTTGGGCTGGGGGCGGAGCTCAGCAGACAGTGTCTCCCTGGCACATACTGAGAGTCCCAGGACCAAAGACAATTCAGGGTCTTCCCGGTAGATCTCGCCACTTCCTATAGGGCTAACAGTGTTGGATACAAACCAAGGCTTTACTGTGCTCTTGCTGAAGGACACAGATGCCTACGCCGACACATTTCTGAGACAGAAGTGACACACCCCTACCTCCTCTTGAGCTTGCTGGGCTTCGGTTCAGGAGGGTCCTCTTCACTCTCGTCCCCACTGCTCTGGCCAGTGTGTGCTTTACCTCTCCTTATGTCTGGTCCTGAAGACTCTTGTGACTCTAAAAGGGTGCAGATGTTACAATAGATTTTTTCCTTGTGTAGCAACTTTTCTGCCACTTACAAACACAACAAAAATGTCTCAGTGGATTTCCTGCAATGAGCTAGGTGCCTCAAGCGAAGTACCAGGTTATATCTGCCTGTGTTTCTATATGCAGAGTTGGGGAAAACAAGGTAGCTACATCTTGATAATGTCTAAAAGTTTCTGCCATCTAACTATATAATCACAATGCACAATGTTTTGGTCGACGGTGGACTACATGTTTCCTATTCAGTGGCAGTAGCACTTACCAACCAGGAACATATTCACGGTTGCAGCTTATGTACACGTTAATACCTGCATAGCTGTGAAGTCTAATGACGCAGCCTCAGACCACAGAGCCACCACCAAGCCAAACAGGACTGGTACTAAAGAAACTAGAGCTACTTAATTCTCTAAATCTACACACACTAGACACAAAGTTATTTTGCAATAGCTGTAAGCAGTTATATTCTCAAGAATTTCAATTTAAATGACTGAGTAGAAAGAACATGATCATACTGATTAAAATTAACTTCATTGTAAAGCAAAATTATTTGCTTTAATAACTTTCTAGTGGAAGTAATCAAGGCAAGTGCTACCTTAAAAAATACTTTTACGGGCTGGCCAGATAGATCAGGGAACTAAAGCACCTGCTCAGGCAGAGTACAGCGGTCAGGTCAGGGTTCAATCCCCAGTGTGCTATGCCAGCCCTACCCCCAGGGCAGACTGAGACAGTGACTGAGACTGGGCGTGGTGGTGTGTGCCTAATCCCAGCGCTCAGCTTGCTTGCTTGGGAAGCTGCAAACAGGAGAAACACCGAGTCTGATCCGTGTAGAGACCCTGTGCTAAATACATTAAAACCAGTACTTCTAACTACAGTGGCTCCATATGGCATGTGTCTATCTCTGTTCTGTATTTTTTTTCAGAATGACCAGCGGATAGATGAGACAGAAGGGAAAAGGTAGGAAGCACTCACAGAAGGCAGTCAGCTACAGCGAGCAGAAACACCGAGCCCAGAAATGGATTGCAGTGGAGGAGCCAGAACAAATCAAAGCCTGAAACCACCACGTGACCCAGGCAGCAGGCACCTGGAGCGCCTAGCGGGACGGCCAGCCTGCGCAGGCTATGAAAGGCTCGCGGTGCAGCCTTCCCACACTGCTCTGGTAGCATCGTTAGTTGCCCCTTCTTAGCAAGCGTCTTCTCCGCCCAACTCAACGCTGAACACTTCCCATGCATGAACAGTGGCATAGGCTCGGACAGTACTTTAAAAAAACTTAGCAGCCGACCGAGCTGATGTCCTGGGTATTCTGTTGCTGAACATCCTCAAATGAGTCCACCCGGCTGTAAAGGTCACGCCCCCTTAGTATCCTGTAGAGCGGGATTTCACTTATCCTGAACGAATTCCACAGGACTCCTGTCTGCCTAACGTCAAGTGTATGCTGTTAACCACTATCTAATTAATCTGTTCTTCAAAACGGTGGCAGTGCCAAACTTAATCTACATTAAATTCCCCAAGAGGCTACAAATTTTGTTCTCTGTCCCCCAACGTGCAAGAGGAAAGAATAGTGCTGAGGATCATACACATGTGCTGTTATTAATACAAATAGATAATAAACCCCTTATGACACAAAGATCACTAAAAATAATTAACCATTTCATTATCATACGAAATATAGTTGGTATTTAACTCCGCGATGAAGGGTCAGTGGTCCACATTAGCGAAGCCCCGTTATCCTGGCAACCACTCCCTAGCAACGAGCTAAGCTCACCTGGAGCTGGCTGCTCTGCACTTCCGCTCCCGGAGCAGTTGCATGCCTTGGTTTCTCTGTTCCCCAGGTCACTCTGGCCAGAGGCGGGGCACTCTTTCATACCGCTACTTGCACTGAGCTGCCCCTCACAGCTTACAGACTCTGCCTGGCTTTGTTCTCCTTCCTCTGAACCCAGAGTCATATTACCAATGCCAACAAGTATGTCATTAGGGTCACTTGAACAAGCGCTTTCTTTATCAACTATATTAGGTAAAAATGGAAAAGATGTCAAGTCAATTTTTGTGCTGTCTTCATTTTTTTCACTGCCAGTTTCTGTCTTCAGAGCACAAGTATCTGTGTCGCAGCTCGGTGAGGCATCAAACGTCCAGCCCTGAGCTTCCCAGTACTGAAACTGCTCCAAATAGAACCAATAGAGGAGACTGTAATGCTGCTCCCACTCTTCCTTTGTATCAGGAAGGCTCCAGGGTTCGGAACACAGCGCCTGGTCTGGATGTTGCTCTCGCCAGCTCTGCCACAGCAGTCCTTCTCCATATTTATTCCAATACTTTTCCCACATCTCCATGATTTCTGGTTTGGGAGAGAACGCATTCTCAGCAGGGGGGCCTTCTGCTTCAGTGTCCTTTGTGCTTTCAAGTTCGTCTGTTCTGGTTTCCTCAAACTGTTCAACACAAGACGGGTCCTCTGAGATCAGAAGGCCATCTTCATGTTCTTTTTTCCAAGATTCTCGCATAATCTCTTCTAAGTACTTCTTTTGATGCTTTTTCTTTTTCTTTTTCATTTTAACTTTATTTCTACTATTCATAGATACCTATAAGATAGAGTAACTTGAATATGAAACATATCATCTATAAAAGGCAGAATTCAATCTATTTTGAAATAAGTAAAAAAAAAAAAATACCTTTAAACTCCAACTGGGCTCTTTATTAGGCAAACAAGTGATTATTTTAAAGTCTCCAGAGGAGGAACAGTCATGCATGGGACGCGTTGCACACAACCTGAAGCTTTGGCTAACTTACTAACATGTACATTTACAAAGGGCTCTGGTGTTCTAATCATGAATGACTTGATTTGGCACACAAAATTAATTCCTCATACTATTTTATGAAGAAAACTGAGAAACAGAAATAACGAAAGTCCATTACACTTGCCTCAAAATTGCTATGCTCAGACACCCTGCCAAACTGAAGTGGCAGCCCCATACTTCGCATGAGCTCGGCCTCGGAGTTGAGCTCGCTTTCATCTGGGTCCACGCCCTTGCTCTCCACAGACTCTGCAGTGCCTTGGGAAGAGCCCTCCTCCTCCTCCTCCTCCTCCTCCTCCTCTTCCTCCTCGTCTTCCGTAACTCGGTCTCCTGCAGGGAGCACTTGTTAGCTTAGTTTAGAAAAAACTATATAGAGGCAGCTTTACTTACCCTCATTCTAAAGAACCTGAGACCCAGAGCAACTGCATGACTTGCCCAAAGTCCTGAAAATGTCTGTTTTTTAGGGAAATACAAATAATTGATGGTAATATAGTCGAATACCAACAAGTCATCGAAGACTCAAGAAGACAGAGTGCTCTATCTCTCTTCTCGCTCTACCTCCCACAGTCAAACCTGCTGCCCATTTGCTCTGCACCTGCACTGTGCCAGGCCTTGTGCCAACTACTGAGGATGGAGAAGAGTATGCAACTGTGGGGAGCACATGCACGTCTTCATGTCCTCAGCTGCAAAATGAATCCATTTAAGGTCACGATTTGCAGACACATGTTAGGGATGTAAATCAGAAAGGTAAGGAATGGCTTTAGGCCCCCAGAGACTCCAATTTCACTAGGACCTAGGGCATGGGATGCTGAAATAGAGCTGAAATACTCCAACTTAAAGTCTGGAATCAGGCCAGCCAAATAGCTCAGTGGATTAAAGTACCTGCACGCAGGAACAGAAGCCAGCAGTACCATCCCTAGGCCTGCCATGCTGGCCCTGCCCTTGGGGTGCACTGAGATGGCAACTGACACTGGACACGGTGGTGCATGCTTGTAATTCCAGTGCTTGGGAGGCTGTAAATAGGCGGTTCACTATGAGTCCGATCTAGTAGTGAGACCCTAAATATCTTATAGACCCTTCCCTAGAGGTAAAAAAAAAAAAGGCTGGAATCCACAGAACCACAATTCTTTAAAGCTGCTTGATTCTAGACATTTTTCTTTCTTTTTTTGGTGGCTCAGGCTGCCTTACAGGTGGGCCTGGGGACTGAACTGTGTCTCCAGTGCCTGACTTGGACTACCCCCACAAGTGCTTAAACCACTGAGTTAAGCTGAAAGCCCCCCAAATCTCCTTGATTCTAGATCTTATAGAAAAAGCATTCATAATGAAACAACAAAGTTGACTCTACCCCAGGATGACTATGGACACACGCCGTGGCATAGATCTAGAATGCCCCCTCCCCTACGCCTCGCCTTCAAAGTTGGGCCTTCAGAACGTGGGGTGCTGGAATAATTAGTGTACTAGCCCCCTGAGTTGGCAGTGAAAGTGCCATGAGGAGATGAAGGCAGGCTCGAAGGCGCAGGGCCCTGGAGGTGGGACCCAGGGGCCTCCCTCTCCTTGGCTCACCCGTTCCCTCTGCCTCCTGGCGGCTCTGAGCAGCTATCCTCTATCTAGGTCCTTCCATGATACCCTTTCTGCCTTGCAGACAGTCAGCTATGGACTGACACCAATGAACACATGGAGCCCATATAAAGTCTTCTTCCCCCGGCTGTGGGCCTCAGGCATTGTGTCCCAGTAACAAGGAGAGGGTTAAGGTAGCTTTTGGTGAGGTAGCTGCTGTGGCTGTATTTGACCATGTAGTCTAGAAGCTTCTGAAACTTGGCTGCAGAAGTGAGGAAAGGTCTGGAGAAGCAGGCTAGAGCAAGCCTAGAATGTTGAGTGGTGGCTGACCTGATACTGATAGGCTCCCATAAGACCAGAATTCCAATAGAAAGGAATAAAGGCCAGGCTCAGGTTTCAGCAGACAACAAGGACTCCATTAGCAGGTTAACTGCAGAGTAGGTGTGTTTCTAGCACAAAATCAGTCTACATTTACACTTTGACCATATTCTGAGACTCCGCAGGAGACAGAGATTAAGAGCACTGGACCAATTAATCTGGTGGAGGAAATTTTACAGCAGCCCAATGTTCAGGCTGTAGCATGGATACTTACTGGCTGTTGGAATCAGATTTATAGTAAGCATCAGGAACAAAGAGCAGAACTGAATAGTCTGAAAAATTGGCAGTTTCACCAGAAAGCAAACCCCTACAAAGCTGGGTCAAAGAACACATGAATACTGAAAAGATTAGCATGAAAAGGGCAAGTACTTTGGATGCGCACAATACCAAAGATGCCTTGAAGCATCTGAGGGATCAGGAAGACACTACCCTTCCACGCTCAAGGGTGAAAACTGTACAGTTCATTTGAGAAGAGAGCTACTGGGTCACTTGCCCCAGGAAGCCCACTTAGGGAAATGGTTCCGAGATCAGTTATCCAGGTGGTGAGAGACCAACAGTCAGGACCTAAGGGGGCCAGGTCCCATGGTCTGTCTAGCTATGGTCATCTACACTGTGTTGGTTTTATAGGCATGCAAAATGCTAGAGTTACAAAGACAGGGAAGTTTCCACCCAAATTTCAGAAAGCCTCAGAGGCTAGGCAGCTTGCTTCTGCGAGGGCGGGGTATGAAAGTGTGAAAGTGAAGCTAAAACGAGCCATAGAGAGGGAGCTGGAGATGGCTGTGGTGCAGAATGTCTGCTGAGCACCACAGGAGGCTGCCATGGAGCACCTCAAGACAAGCCACTGGCCATCCCAGGCCCCCGGGAGCTTAACCTGCTCCTGGTTCTAGGCACAGAGCTGTAGGACTCACTGTGAGCCACCAAGAGTTGTGGCCTTGTTTTGGTCTATTCCTTCCTATCCTATTCTCCCCTTTGGAGTAAGGATGTTTACCCTATGCCATTGTATACTGGAAGTAATTAACTTAAAAAGAAGAGTCATAGCTAAAATGTGAACTTTTCAGCAACACTGGAACCGTTAGGACTCTGGCGACTCTTATGGATGAACCAGATGTATTCTGCATAGATGTGTGCAGGAATGAGTCTCTGGGGTCAGGGTAGAACATTCCGACTCACACTCAGACGTCCCCCAAGACCTTCAGGCGCTCATAGGTAGGGCTTTGGAAAGGACTATGGGGCACTATGGTGGACCTGCCGTTACGAGATATGCTGGGTCCAAGAGCTCACCTCCCTCTGTGGCCGCTCTCCTCTCTCCACCCCTGACCACCACGAGCTGGGCAGCTTCCCCCACAGCAAGCCCTTTGCTACTGCATTTCTGTATCTGAGCTTGCCAGCCGTGGAGTGAAACTTCTGAGGCTGGGACCCCAGATGAGTTTCACCTCCTTGTACATTGTGGGTATCCAATATTTTGTTTCAGTGACAAAAAAAGTAAGACACTATCTAACAGATTATATTAGTAATTTGGGAAAATGCTACTCAAGAGCCGTAGTAACTGCTGACAACGTGGGACAACAGCTAACTGGGCGGTGGGCTGTAGTCCAGCTTGGTCTCAAGCAACAGGGTGGTGACATGCGCGGCCAAAATGTGACGGGCAAGAGAAGCTGCAGTTCTGCAGGGTCCAAAAAAGAGGTAAAACGACAGCTAACCAAAACAGAATGAAAACAAGTCTACACACCATTCCATTCAGTGGGCGACTGAAAGAAGGCAAGTTGAGGAAAATGCGTGGGTGCCATTTTACGGTCCTCTAGCAGTGTGTGTGCCATCATGTGGTCAGGACTCCAGCGTTCACGGAATGCCTGCTTATGAGCATGGGCTGCAACCCAAGCCAAACATCTAAGAGTGTGTGACTCAAGGAATAGTAACCTGACCCACCACTGCAGGAAAAGACTGTAACTGAGCTGACTGTGACCTCCAGCTTCCTGACATAGCTTGCTCTGTGCCCAAGGACATAAGAAGGGCTATGTGGGAGGATGATCGGGCTAAGGAGAGACCACAGTGAGGCTCGACGCACAGACTGCTCTGGCTACTGTTTCGGAAAGCCAGCCTGATGAAATGCAGCCTCTCTGCCACCTCACGAACCTTCGCTTGACAGGGATCCTGAGTCACCTCTGTAGTGAAATTCCAATGAAATGACAAGTTCTTTACTTCTCAGTTTCAAATTCTAAGCTGCTCTTACCTAATGGGGACAGCTCAGGAAGGAATGCTTCACGGTGCAAGAGGACAGACGAAGTCCAAGGAATAAAACTTGTCTGACAGAAATTGTAGAGCAGTGGTGGTGACACTAAGGTAAGGCACAGAGGCTGCAGCAGGCTCTCTGCACCACTGAAGCCTCTCAAAGCTTTGCCATCACTGTTGTACTGCCGTGTTTTACATAGCTGTATCTACAACAGCTGTCTACAACTAGAATTATTTCTCATTTATCGAATTGTATCTTAGCAAATTAATACAATAACCCAACAAATAATACATTGTCATGGTTTAATTTTAGTAAAAAAGGGCTACATAGTTTACAGTATATTACCTGCATTGTTGCTATAGCCTGTGATGTAGTATCCTTTTAGGCCCCACTTGTACAATTTTCGATCACTGTGAAGCAAATTAAACAGCCTATGTTGAAACAAACTGAATTATCAATTTGAGAGAAAAAAGCATAGATTCATAATAAAAAAGGTTAAAGACAAAAAACAATCTGCTGATTCATTTTCTCACCAGTATTCCCCAGATAACTTATCTCCCGTGAAGCAGTATATATATTTACTATAGGCCACGGCACACAGAAGCATTTACAGCTACTAATTATATGGAACTAACTAGTAGGATTTCTCTTAGGTAGTGGAGGAAGAATTTGATCTCCTTTGTGATATATAAACACTGAGGTATTCTCTAAATTTTGCTGGAAAAAGTGAGCTTAAAACAATGGTAAAAAGATTTAGCTTATACACATATAAATCTACATGCAGAACCTATTCCATTTGCAAACAGGACAATCTATTCATTGCCTAGTATCTAAGATGTTCATGTCTGAGCAAAGGTTGTTTTATTTATTTATTTATTTATTTTTTTGTCTTTTTGAGACAGGGTCTCGCTATGCAATTTAGGCTGGCCTTAAGCTCCCTTTTGTAGCCCAGGCTGGTCTCGAACTCACACCAATCCTCCTGCCTCAGCCTCCCGAGTGCTGGGATTACAGGCATGAGCCACCACGCCCGGCTACAAAGGTTGTTTTAAAGACCAACAAATAATTATTAAATTTTTCTTTGCTGCCAATCACAGTTGGGACTCCTTTGCTAAAAGAGCTACAATACTCTAAGTTAAATACAGTTCTTCCATGCTTGATTTACCTTCTTGCCTTCCCACGGGGGTGGGGGGGTATTTTATAAAACCTCAGTACTGTGGGTAGTGATTCTCAGCAGCACTGGGGATGAGATGAGGTGCAAATGTGCTCTTGCAGCGTACTCACTGCTCCCTCAAAAAGAGCACTGAAAATGAGGTGGGGGAGGAGCTGTACAAAACACCTTACAGGGTCCGAAGGACTCAGGTGGAGGAGAGTCACTGTGGGGTGGCCAGGGTGAGTACGACGAGCAGATTAGAAAATGCACTGAGGATGATGACAGCCGAGGATCTCCTTGGTGACAGTATTGTCCATACACATGGCAAGCTGAAGTTAAACCAGCTAAAATCAAAGAGGGCTAGGAAGAATCCCAAGGTGTTGGATGCAGACCTGGAAGTCCAGTTACAAATCAATGACATTTAACATATAATAGCAGCTATAAAGGCTGTTTTACGTGTACTACATATACGTCACATATATATGCACACATATGCAAAATACACATATACCTAACTGTCTTCTGAGTGGGCACAGAACAACAAGGCACAGTGAAAATTCCCCTTTTGGGTGTTTAACTTGATCTTCCTTTTGTGGCTGGCTCAACCCACCCATGGGGCGGGGCTACTGGGACTGGTAGCGCCGGGGATTAAACTGCGGTCCTATGTGCTTGCCTAAGCTGGCGCTTTAGACCTCTGGGCTATGTTGCCAGCCCTGGGATTTAAGCTTGATTCTCCATTAGAAGCATCAACATACCTTGGGGGAGTTGTAATGGTATGTGCTGTAAAAACAAGCCTGGGTCATCTCCTCCTAAAAGTTAGGAAGCATTCAAACAATGCTGGAGACACAGTAAAAGGACCAGAAGCCATGTCACAGGAGACCCACCAGCAAAAACAAAGGCTATTGCCTTTGTTTGTTGAGCTAGCCCTGCCCCAAGGGTGGGTTGAGCCGGCCACATGGTACCAAGTAATGACAGGAATGAAACAGAATCCATTCGATAACTTAAGAATGAAGAGTCCACGTTAAACATGATGATACAAAAATAAATGCATGAAGATAAAAGGCAAAACGCTCCTTTTAGAACAAAACTAAAACCATTCACTGAACAAGCCCAGGGCTGACTGTGAAGGGGCAAATAAGTTTTACATTAAATTTATCATTCTGTTTAACTTGGGGAGGTCAACTTTCACATTACCACACAAAAATGATGGAAAAGAAGTCTTCAAATTTAAATTCTGCTGCATTGACAATATATCCCATAGGATTTTGTTCCACAAGGATTTTAACCTAATATGAACCATTTGAGACTTGGGTAAACACTAACAGAGATGGAAGTTTTTTTTTTCTTTTTCTTTTTGTCTTTTTGAGAAAGTCTCGCTATGCAGCTCAGGCTGGCCTTGAGCTCACTTTTGTAGCCCAGGCTGGTCTCAAACTCGCATTGATCCACTTGCCTCAGCCTCCAAAATGCTGGGATTATAGGTGTGTGCCACCATCCCCTAAGTAGTTTAACTAAAATGTTTAATATATTTTTACTATCAAGAAAATCTCTAAGCCGGGCGTGGTGGCGCACACCTGTAATCCCAGCACCTGTAATCCCAGCACTCGGGAGGCTGAGGCAGGAGGATCGGTGCGAGTTCGAGACCAGCCTGGGCTACGAAAGTGAGCTCAAGGCCAGCCTGAACTGCATAGTGAGACCCTGTCTCAAAAAGACAAAAAAAAAAAAAAAGAAAATCTCTAGATTTCAACTTTGTAGCCTTCTTCTCCTGTAACAGTTAATTTCCATATAGGGCAATTTTAATCTGAAATAAACATTAACCCTAAATAAAGACACTGATGTAAAAATAGTTAAGCCTCTTATGTGAAATAGGTGGTCCATGGGTGTGCAATCCTGTGGGTGTGCACAGCCTCTTATGTGACACAGGTGGTCCATGGGTGTGCAATCCTGTGGATGTGCACAGCCTCTTATGTGAAATAGGTGGTTCATGGGTATGCAATCCTGTGGGTGTGCACAGCCTCTTATGTGAAATAGGTGGTTCATGGGTGTGCAATCCTATGGGTGTGCACAGCTTTGTCTTCCTCCTCTAACACTAGGGATTGACTGCAAGGTCTTCATGCTGAGCCCACGCACTGCCCTTCTCGGTTTCTGACTCAGACACAAGGTCCCAGTTGCTTGGTAGCCCACTCTGGGCCTGAGCTCACATCCTCCTGCCTCAGCCTCTCAGAGGGCTGCATTACAGGGATGGCTCCAGGTGGTGGCTGAGCAAGGCAGCTGGAGCCCTTGTTAGGATTCTAAGAGAGGCGGCTCTGCCTTCAGCCTCCAGCTTGGGTTGGCACTCCCGCTGCACTTTCACTTTGCCGCTAAGCCACGCTGGAGTGTGAATTTAGGGCCACTGCGCCTTGAGTCACATTGCCCAAGGCGGGCTGGAACTCAAGGTCCTGGGGTACTGGGATTACAGCTTTAAACCGACATGCCTGGCTTTCCTATGATTTTTAAATGTCCCCTATATTTAAACACACATTATACAGGATTTATATATATGTACACGTACGTGCTCATATACACATATATATACGTATGAATATGTATACATATATATATATATATATATATGCATATACACATATATATATTACGTTGTTTTATTCTTATTTTTTTGTACCGGAGACTTAAGTCAGGACCCTGTGCTTGCCAGAAAAGCACTTATTCTACTGAGCTATCTCCCCGGCCCAAATTTTTAAATATTTTTCTGTATTTAAATATAAAATGAAGCCGTGCGTGGTAGCGCACGCCTGTAATCTCAGCACTCGGGAGGCTGAGGCAGGAGGATCAGAGCGAGTTCGAGACCAGCCTGGGCTACAAAAGTGAGCTCAAGGCCAGCCTCAACTGCATAGCGAGACCCTGTCCCATATATATATATATTTATTTATTTATCCGTTATCACATTTTTCCCTAACAGCCTACAAAATCAGAGAAAGTCCTTCACTCTATAACAACGGTTACAGGCAAGGGCTCTGTGGGGCGTGTGAGGCCCCGGGGGCCGACCTCGGCCTCGAGGGCGCCGGCCAGCGCGCTGCCGGGCTTCCTCCCCGGACGGCCCGGGCTCCGGGGAGCGGGCAGCGCACGCGGGCGCCCGAAGCCGTCACCACCGCCCGCCCGGCCGGGGGCGACCAGTCCCGACCACGTCCCCGCTCCTGCAGAGAAGCGCGCCTACTCACTCCACGAACGCCCGCGAGCAGAGGCAGTGGATTCTGCGGTCCTGCTCCCGGCCTTCAATGAAGAGGAACATTTCGGCCACGTGACTCCACTTCTCGCAGCACATTCTGCCCCTCCCGGCGGCCCCGACACGCGCCGCCCGGGCTGGACCTCTGCTCGGTCCCGCAGGCCGAGGGGAAGGCTCCGGGCGCCACGAGTGGAAGGGCTAGCAGCTGCTGCAGCGCCTCCAGCCAACGGAAGCGGCCCGCTGAGCTCAGCGGAAGGGGCGGGGCAACGGCGGTGTTGCGGCCAACGCCATCCGGGCTTCTTCCTCCCGGGTTGCCTGGAAGAAAGCGGCCGCGCGAGTCGGTGCGCCGCTCCCTTGACTGAGCTACCGGAAGTGCCCGCCGCCGGCGGAAGGTGAAGGTGAGCTGCCCTCGCGTCGCGTTTGGGGAGCGTCCGCGCTCGGCGTCGCACCGGTCTCGCGGGGCTGGCTGCAGCTGGGCTGGGCGCGCCGACGGGCCGGGAGGGGAACGCGCCCGGGCCCCGGGAGCGCCTTCCGGCGTTCTCTGAGGCTTCGGACTCGGCCCTGCCCAGCACTCTCTGTCCGCCACAGCCTGGCGGGCGAGGGGCCTGGGCCTGCCGGGGACTCGGCGACGCCGGGCGCCGGGGCACTCGGGGCACAGAGGCGAGGGGCGCGGCCGGCCGCGCGGGGACTCGGCCTTGAGCACCACTGAGCTTCTGCAAACGCGGACGGGCAGCGCGGCCTTTGCGCGTGCCGCCGCGTCGCCCAGCAGACCAGTGCGTGCGCCCTGTCCTTCGCGGGTGCAGACCCGCGAAAACAGGTCCCTGCCTTCCGGGGGTAAATGACTGATGAAGTGCGAGGATGCCCGCCAAAGAGGGTGCGGACAGCGGAGCAGCGCCGTGAGCTAGGGCGAAAGGAGCCGTCGGTCGCCGGGCGCCTTGCAGTCGCCCAGGAACTTCCTTGGAGAAGCGAGTTCGGACCTGACACCTGTCGGAGCGCCTAGCATTAGTCTCTGTCGTTAATGCCAACAGGGCATTGGTCCTTCTTGGGACAGAGCTCAAATCCAGACTCTGAGAACAGTCGTTTATATCTTGGCCTCATTTACGAGTGGGTGGAAATACATGAGCTTTGAAAGGAAATGTTTATTTCTGAGCGGTAGTGCTGCCGCGCTTCGAGGTCAGAAATAGGCTGGTTTGGGTGGTGCAAGAGAGAGGTAGGTGCAGGTGCAGGGGCAGGAGCAGCAGCGTAGGCGTGTGCCGTGACTCAGACGAGGGGCGAACGCAGGGCCAGACCAGCAGTCAACTGGAGGAAGATTGCAGCCAAAAGTTGAAGGGTATCCTAGGAGTTTTTAAAATTTCAACTATATTTTTAAAACCTAGAAAGGCAATTTATATAAGAACCTTTAGCTTGCCGCTTTAAACTTGTGTTTTGTTATATATATATATATATATATATATATATATATATATATATATTTGTATTGGAATTAAATCTTTTAAAACTTTATCAGTACACGTTTGCAGTACATAATAACAATCGAATGTCGTTGTGGAGTGCCTTGGGCCATTTCAATACATGTATACAGTGTTTAGTGACCAGATCAAAATAGTTGGCATCGCTGTGACCATAGACATCATTCTCTTTGGGACACTCAGAATCCACTCAAACTTTTAAAATGTGCAGTTAACTGTCAGCTCCACTTGTCCAAATGCGCTTAGAGCATTGGAAGTTTTCCTCTCCTCTGCCTGTAACACTGTGCCCATCAAGCATTTTGTCTTCGGCCTTCCCCTGTACGTTTTCGGTTCTGGTGACCACATTCTCTGCTTCTTGGAGGTCAGCTTTAGCTTCCACATGTAGGGCAAGAGTGTGTCAACGTTGTTTTTCTGTGTTTAACATTTCACCTAGTGACCTGTACTTTTGTCGTTTTGCTATAAAATGACAGAATTTCACTTTTCTTTGTGGCTGAATAGGGTCCTACCACATACATATGCCCCAGTTTTTCCCTTTGCTTGCTGAAGGACACCTAGTTGATTCCATGCTTTGGTTTTTGTGTGCTCTTCTGCAGTAAACGTTGGAGTGAGGACACCTCTGCAACTTAATCATGTTACTTCTTTTGGTTATATACCCAGCAGTGGCATTACCGGATGATAGGATAGTTCTGTTGGTAGTTCTTAAAATAATCTCACTTTCAGAGTGGTTTTAGGAATGTACATGCTTGTGGTAGATAGCTAACCAGTGGGCAGCTTCTTACACTAGGCAGAATTAAACTAGCATGGTATTGGGTGGGTGCAGGAGGCTCCCCTGAGGGGTTTGCCAGCAACATAAAGGCAGAGCAGGAGCAGCCACTGGAAACTTTGTCGTGGGTTCCAGACCTCCAGTTGGCTTGTGGAAGGCATGGTGAAGACCTCTTAAGTTTCCAGTCGGACTCATGCAGGATATTAGGATCTAGCCCTTTGGCTGGATTCTTTAGTAGTTAGTATGTGGATAGATTTCCTGCACTGGTAGGTGATTCTTGGGTGATTCATTATAAGTGGTACTATAAAACATGCCCTGTGCTATATTGTTTCCCTTGCAAAAATCCCAAGCCACAACAATGCCTAATAATAGCACATGAGAGCTCCCGTTTCCATGCACCCTTACCAGTGTTTTTTGTGTCATGCTAGGAATGACAAGGGCTTTTTAAGCACACTAAACGTGCACTCTCCCATGTACCAAATGTCTTCAATGATACACTTATTTTCATCTTTTTGATAATAGCCATTCTGACTGGAGTGAGATTTACCATTGTGGTTTTGATGAGAATTTCCTTGGTTAGTGATGCTGAACAATTTTACCTGTTTCACATTTGTGTATCTTTTATAAAATTTAATTAATTTTAGACTTTGGTACATGTTTTAGAATATTTCTATTCAGGTCATTTGTCTTCCTCTTTCCCCCGATAACTTCATTTGAATCTAGGGCCTTCACATTGAGCTGTATTCCCAGCCCCCACTGCCTTTTTAAGGTGGGGTCTCATGAATTGCTCAGGCTGCCCTTGAACCTGAAGTCCCCTTGCCTCTGGGATTACAGCTATGTGCCACCATACCTGGCATGTGTGCCCACTTTTAATTGACTTATTTGGGTTGCTTTACTCTTTTGAGTGCCTTACACATTCTGAACATTGAACCCTCCTGCCAGATAAATTGTTTGCAAATACAGAATTTTCTTTCATTCTCTGGCGTGTCTCTTTACTGTTTCCTTTGGTGTGCAGAAGCTTTTCAGTTGGATGTGATCTCATTTGTTAATTGTTGCTTTTGTTGGTTGTTCCTTAAGGGTAATATACGAAAACCTGCTCACATCCCTATCCTGAAGAATTTCCCCTATATTTTCTTTTGTAGTTTTAAAATTTAAAGCATTATAAACTCAAATCCTTCATCCCTTTTGAGTTGAACATTCTGTACTGAGAGATGGCTGTGTACTTTCTTCTACATTTGGATATCCAGTTGCTCTGGTACCTTTCACTGAAGAGAATGTCTTTCTCCAGTGTATGTGCTTGCTTTCCAGCTTTGTGCAGAATCGGATAGCTGCAAATATATGCATTGAATTCTGTATTCAGTATTCTGTTCGATTGGTCTGTGTGCTTTCTGCCAGTTCCATGGCTGTTTGGGTGACTGTCACTTTGCAGTGTGTTTTTAAGTCAGTTACGTAAAGCCTTCAGCTTGGCTGCTCTTGCTTTGGCTAGGAGGTATTTTGTGATTCCACGGTGTGTGGGTTTCTTTTACTAATTATGTAAAGAATGCCTTTGTAATTCTGTAAAGAATGTCACTGATATCTTAATACAAACTGCTTTGAATCATTTTGAGTAGTGTGAACATTTTATCAATGTTCTTCCCAGCCACGAACGTGAGCTATCGTTCCTTCTTTACGTCTTCCTTAATTTCTTCATCACTGTCTTGTGATTTTTATTGTAATGGCTGTTCACTTCCTTTGTTAGATATACTGCTAGAATGTTTTCATTTGCGCAAACGCGATGCCTGTGGCGTGAAGGTAGCCTTTATACTTCTGGTGCCCTGGCCTTGTAACTGCAGCTACCACATTAGGTCTAGTGCAGAATGTTCTGCCTTTTATCGTTGAAGAAATTTCTGATTTTAGGGCATTGAAGATTTGTGGATTAAAAATGCTCTAAAAGGCGCTCAGACTATATAGAGAGATCTCTACTGCTCTTGGTTTTCTAGTCTCTCCCCATGATCTTGGACCGTATCCTGTGTGGATAGGAAACTGCTCCAGTCCTACTGCTGTTTTGTCTGGGGAAGTTTAAAATGTAAGCTTAGATTATCTTGAGCAGCTTTTTTAAGTAGTAATGATCAGATCATTAAAATGTTAAGTAAGCCTTGGAAAAGTTTCTTTTGGTAGCTATAAAAGGTTCATAAATCTTATTTATTAACAGTATTTAAGCACTTTAAAAATTGAGAAAGTTTGCCATAGCAACCATTTTATTTTGTGTAGCTCAGTGTTTTATTAGTACATTTTTATAAAGCTGAATAACTTGCTGCTTCTAATTCCTCAATATTTCATTGAGCCGGGCGTGGTGGCTCACGCCTGTAATCCCAGCACTCGGGAGGCTGAGGCAGGAGGATTGGTGCGAGTTCGAGACCAGCCTGGGCTACAAAAGTGAGCTCAGGACCAGCCTCAACTGCATAGCGAGACCCTGTCTCAAAAAGACAAAAACAAAAAACAAAAAACAAAAAAAACCCATATGTATATATATATATATATATATATATATATATATATATACATATATATATATATTTCGTTGTCTCCAGAACATTTTGTTTTCATTAGCAGCCACTCCTTGTTTTCTCTTCTCCTTGGCAACCACTAATTTTTCTGTCTCTTTGGATTACCCTTTTCATATCAATAGAATCACTAAATATATGGCCATTTGTCCTTTCTTTCTCCCCACTTAGGCTATTTCTAAGATTCGTCTGTGCATGAGCTGGTGTGGTACTGTGCACCAGTCTCCTTTATGACTATAGAGTACATCGTGTGACTGTGCTACGTTCTGTTCAGCCTCTCACGAGCCGACGGACACTGTTTCCAGTGCTTAGCGGTTGTGAACAGCGCTGCCGTCGGTGTTTCACTGCCTTATATGTGCATGTGTGTGCACAGTCTTCTCGGGCATAGCCAGGAACAGAATTGTTTGGCTTCTTGAGGCGCTGCCAAGCTGGTTGCCACAGCAGCCACACTGCATTCTCACCAGCAGTGCTTAAAGATTAATTGTCTACGTTATCATCAACTTTTTTCTTTCTAGATTGTAGCTCTTATAACAGGAAAAGCTCCCATTTAAAAATCTCCTGTTCTTAGGCTGTCCAGATAACTCAGGGGACTAAAGTGCCTGCTTAGGCAGTCTCAGTGACCAGGGTTCCCCAGGCATTCCATGCCAGCCCCACCCCCAGGATGCACTGGGCCTCTAATTGAGACTAGGCCAGTCATGGTGGCGTGTACCTGTAATCCCAGTGCTTAGGAGGCTGAAAACAGGATCACTACAGGTCTGATCTGTATAGTGAAACCCTATAGACCCTGTAGACCCTGTACACATTAAAAAATAAATAAATAAAATGAAATCTCCTGTTCTTAGGGCTGGGAAGATGGCTCAGTGGAACAAGTGCCTGCCTGGCAAGCGCAAGGTCTGAATTTGATTCCCAGTAACCTCTGCGCCCACCCCCAATATCTCCTGTTCTTTAGAAGCCTAGATTTTGTACTTTACACTTTTAGTAAGCAAACACTAGTGATTACATAATTCAACTCTTTAGATGGACTGATTAAAATATGATTAAAAAAATAGAGCCCTGGTTGAAAATTTAATGTGTGCTCTGTTTTATGTGGTTACCAAAACAAGCTCAGGTTTCTCACAAGTAGATGCTATTGGTTACAAGAAATTAGACTCAATTAGACTTCTGACCCTGCAAGAACAAGTCAGAGCGTTTGTCCTGTTAGCAAGCCAGTTAGCAGGGTAATCGTGACATAAAGACAACATAATCACTCTTGTGTCTCTTTTCTACCCCCTCCCTTTGTTTTTCCATTTATACATTTTCTGCCTTTGCCAAGCAGATTACATAGCATGGAATAGCAGTAAGGTTATATAATACAGTAGGGAAATATCTCTAGTAATAGAATCACAACTGGAGAAAATGTGAATGGAAGAACATCAAGAAATCTTAGGAAATTATGATCACGCAGGTAACATATCATTGTCACATATGACAATGTCAGTAAAAAGTAACTTAATCCTTAGGCAGACATAGTGGCCAGGGTTTGATCCCTGCCAGCCCCGCTCCCGGGGGCTGTGCAGAGACTGCAATTGATACTAAGCATGGTGGTGTGCTTCTGTAATCCCACCTCTTGGGAGGCAGAACACACCCTGATCACTGGAAGTCTGATCTAGTGAGACCCTGTACAGAAAAAAAAAAAAAAAAAAAAAAAAATTACTCAATTGTATATACTAACTTCATGCTTTGTTCTGTTTCTAAAGAAAAGCTTTTGTAGTTCTGTTAAGACAAATTCTTAGATGAGGTCTTACAAAGTAGCACTAAATAGTTATCCTTAGTAAAGCAGTGTTGGCATGGACACAACTGTAATTCTGATGTACTAGCCTAGGAGTGTAATCCTATCTGGCTAACATTTATGAATGCCAATTGCTGTTTATTTTATGGAAATTTTAACTCCAGGTGTTAACAGTTCTCTGTGGTTTTAAATTGTGCATTGTATTTGTTGGCTATTTTTCAGGATATGTACACTGGAGCTTAGAACAAGACATTTCCTAACTTCTGGTAAGTCAAGTGATATTTTAGAGAAATTTTAGCAACTAAGACAAAAACTGGGGCAGGTGAGATGGTTCAACGGTCTAAATCACCTGCTTAGGAAAGCTTAGGCAACCACAGGGTCCTGGGTTCTATCCCCAGCACCACATGCTACACCAGCCCCACCCCTAGGGCAAGCTGAGCCAGCCATAATATAAATAAATAAATAAAGTGAAAAAGATATAGGGAAGGGGCTGGGGAGATAGCTCCGTGGCACAAGTGCCTGCCTGGCAAGTGCAAGGCCGTGAGTTTGAACCCCAGTCCTGCCAAAAAAAGAAAAGAGAGAGAAAATCTATGGATTATGTTGTTGTTGCTGACTGTTAGAAACACCAATAGCTCCCAATAGCTTTTCTGTCAATCTGTTTCTTAATAAAATTACAATATCTGAAGCTGTATATCATTTCCTACAGAATTTGGTTACACTTGCAGAAGCAGACAGCAGTGTTTACAAGAACACAGAGACTCCTCTGTGCAGCCTAGGGCATATCTTGGTGGCCAGCATCACTCACCTGAGGCAGGAGTCTCAGTATTGGGGTCACTTTGAAGCTTTGACCCTCGCCAGTCTCCTCCCTCAGGTGCAGCTCTTTGAGTTATTAAAAGCTGAACTCTGTACATTGCATGTGCAAACAGGTGGAACCCTGTGATTCACAAGTCAAGCATTAAAAAGCCTACTCATTTTGAAATTAAGAAGTGATGATAGCATTTATGTAGACTGCACATTTAACTTCGTGGTTGCTAGGAGAATGACTGGATTATTTTACTCTTTTAGTGTCAGAATAAAGACCTGCTGTAGCAATGAAGAAAAAGCCTGAATGCATCATTTGCACCTAACAGAAAATGACCGACAGAAATCAAACCTGTGCTGCGGGACAGGATGCCATGCCTTACGTGGCTTGTCTGGTTCACGTGCTGGAGGAGTGGCTGGGCGTGGAGCACTTGGAGGACTACTTGAATTTTGTAAACTATCTCTTGTGGGTCTTTACACCGCTGATACTTGTAGTCCTTCCTTACTTTACCATCTTTCTCCTCTACCTGACCATTATTTTCTTACATATCTATAAGAGGAAGAATGTACTAAAGGAAGCCTACTCGCATAATTTATGGGATGGCGCAAGGAAAACAGTGGCGGCCGTGTGGGACGGACACGCAGCGGTGTGGCACGGTAAGCACGGTGTGCTTTGCTTGCTGAGCTTTGCTGTCTGGGAGTGGCACTGAAGCCGTGGCCATCCACCGTACTCAGTCTCTGTGCTGTGGGCTGACAGCAACGTGCACAGGACAGTTTTAATTCCTGTGCACCTGCTGCCCATCCTCCCTGGCTAGCATGTAGTCCGTGGAGAGTGTCCTATGCGCTAACATTCTATTTTATTCTTTGAGAAGATACTGAAAAATGCAGTGAAGTGATTTCTGGTTGTCGAATTGCATGCATTGTGCATTTGTGTATTTTCCTAAGATTATTTTCCCTGAACATATTATTTTTCATTAAATGAATCATGACGCTCTGCAGACTACCACTGCAAGTTCAGATGGGGAAATCGATGTGTTGGATATTTAGAAAAATAAGACTAATTTTAGAAAATTCTTTAAAGACTTTAGCATTTTTCTTTTCTAGGTAGGTCTGTTCAAATTAAGTTCAATTCTCAGTGTAGACATTTTTAAAGAATGAAATATTTACTAGCATTACATTAATTAATTTGTATACCAAAATTTGCTTTTTGTTTGATTCATCTTAGAGGTAAATGTCTTTTTTTTTTTTTTTTTTTTTTGTGGGGCTGGGAATTGAACTCAGGCCTTTGCACTTGGCAGGCAAGTGCTTATTATACTGGACTATTTCCCCAGCCCCAAACATGGCTTTCTGAGTAAATGTGATGACAACAAATTTCCCTCCAGGAAGTGAATTCATTTATTATTTTGAGATGCTATAGTTAATTATTGGGTCTTCATTTGGCCATCTTGAATGTTGCCCTCTGGTGGTCTATTTTCAAGGGCTTGCTAGTTTTCTCTATCAGATTTTGCTGCATCATTCCACCAATACCTTAGTTACTGATTTCTTTTTTTGAGAACTGTACAGTAATACTTCAGCAGTGCTTTAGTTCACTTTAAAACAAAATAATTAAATGAATCTTAAAATCTTATTTATACATTTGGTACAGGGTCTCACTGTGCAGTTCAAACTCATAGTGATCCTCCTGTCTCAGCCTCCCTAATACTGGAATTTTTTTTTTTTTAATTTTTATTTTTTTGGCAGAACCCAAGATCAAACTCAGGACCCTGCACTTGCCAGGCAGGCACTCTTGCCCCTGAGCTGTCTCCCTGGACCCTTGGCACTGGGATTATAGGGCTGTGCTACCATGCCTAGTTCTGGGGCTGGCTGGCATGGCACCTAGTACTGAGGATCATATCGGGTCCTTGCGCTTGCTCGGCAGGTGCTTGGACCCCGAGCCCGCTGATTTGTTTATTTTAGCCCGATTTTTGTCGATAGACAAGAACACCTAAGATGAGGTGATTTATAAGGCTGGAACGCTTGTCTTGGCTTATGGCTGTGGGAGTTGAACATGGTGCTGGCCTCTGGTGAGGGTCTCGTACTGTCCCTCACACGGTACAGATGCGTAAGGGCAAGCCATTCAAGCAAAGAAGCAAGTAGGGATGACCTTGCCATACGCAGCCGGCCCTGTGGGTCACTGGTGTGGTCTCCCGGCAGTGCAGGCACAGTGACTCCTGGGAGTGGCCTTCATTTATTCAGCGGGCCCCGTTGCCATCACTCAGATGCCTGCCGAGGGTCCTCCTAATATGACTGCGTTGAGGCATCAAGTCTCCGCGTGCGCGTTGGCAGGGATGAGCAGGAGCAGCATGTGATGGGCCAGGTAGTGGCTTTCTGTATTGTGATGTTGAGTGTCCAAGTGGTTTGACAAACAGCTGTAGGAGCACACGGTCGGATGTAACTGCTGCAGGCAGGGATCCCTAAAGTAAAAGGCTGCTGTGAGCTGAGGCCACCAGGGTCATCAGTGTCATGCCTCTGCGTTAGCATCCTAACATGGCTACGCACATACTGACAAATCTTCCTCAAGGACTTACTGTAGCAGACACTTGAGATACAATGACTCCTTAAAACTGTAATGCGATAGGGCTGCTCAGATAGCTCAGTGGACTAAAGTGCCCGCTCAGGCAAAGCGCTGTGGCCGGGGTTCAATCCCAGTGTGCCATGCTGGCTGTGCCCCAAACTCTCAGGGCTGAACCAGATGGCTGTCAAGATGCTGGGTGTGGTGGCGCTTGCCTGCAATCCCAGCACCAAGGAGACTAAAAATGGGAGGATCACGATGAGTCTGATCTACGTAGTGAGACTCTATAGACCCTGTAAGCCCTGTACCAAATATGTTTTTAAAAAACTATAATATGATAGATACGTTTTACTTACTATTTCCCTCTTACCTGTGTAGCAACTCAGCTCTAGGCCGTTTGTTCTCCAAGGCACACTAGGGAGCAAGGTCTAGAGATGATGGGCATGTTCGGTGTCACACAGTGAGTCTTTCTGGGTTGAGAGTTCAGGGCCCAAAGTCATGTATTCAGCAGGTTTGTAAATAGGAATCTTATGCCTTTGCTATGTTTTCTTTTTCAAACTATTTTTATTGGCTTTATGCTGAGTTTCCATGTGGCATTTTCTTTTTTCTTTTCCTTTTTTTTTTTTTTTTTCCTGGAACTGGGGATTGAACTCAGGCCCTCATGCTTGCCAGGCAAGCCCTTATTCTACTGAGCTATCCCCACAGCCCCTGCTGTGTGGTATTTTCATACACGTATGTAATACGTATGATCATATCTATCCCATGACCCTTTCTCTTATCGTTCCACCTTCCTTTCTCTTATCTGATAGCAGTCTCTCTTTTACTTTTATGTCACCCCCCCTTTTTTTGCAATAAGTATCATTTCTTAAATTGTAGTTCAAGAAAAAAATCTAGAATTGCAATTTGCAAAAATAGTATCAAGAATTCCTACGTGTTTCACCAGCTTACCTGAATATTAATCGTTATACCATTACTGAGTTAACAATGGATAATGCACATATTACATTACATATGTTACTCTATCTTTATTATTTTTCTACCAGTTTTTTTTTTTTCTTCAGAATCTTTTACTGAATTTAGTTGCCGTGTCTCCTCTGGCTTGTGGCAGTGGCAGTTTTTTTTGTTCTTTCATGACTTTGACACTTTTGAAGAATATTGGCCAGTTACATCATAGACTGCTTCTCAGTGTAGGGGTGGCTGTTTCCATGATGAGGTTAAGCTCTCTCGTTTTTTTTTTTTTTGTCTTTTTTGAGACAGGGTCTCACTGTGCAGCTCAGGCTGGCTTTGAGCTCACTTTTGTAGCCCAGGCTGGTCTCGAATTCACAACGATCCTCCTGTCTCAGCCTCCCAAGTGCTGGGATTACAGGCGTGAGCCACCACGCCCGGCTAAGCTCCCTCGTTTTTGACAAGGTGCCTTCAGTGTGCTTCTTTGTGCATCCCAGCAGCGGGCCCGTGGGGGTTGGGTCACATTCATGGTGCTCTCACCACTTTAAGATGTCAAATGGTGCTGTCACAAAGTTACTACTGTTTTGGGCTGAGGATGTGGGTCACTCATAGAGCACTTGTTTAATATGTTATAAGTCCCTAAATTCACTATCCTGCACCATGTGACACACAAAAAGATACTTTTTTTTTTACATTAATTGATAAATTAAGCCAGACGTGGTGGCGCACGCCTGTAATCGCAGCACGTGGGAGGCTGAGGCAGGAGGATCACTGTGAGTTCAAGACCAGCCTGGGCTACAAAAGTGAGCTCAAGGCCAGCCTGAACTGCATAGCAAGACCCTGTCTCAAAAAGCCAAAAAAAAAAAAAAAAAAAAATTGATAAATTACTACTGGGGAAGCTACCTTAAAACTCTGTAAAGAACCTCAAATAAGATATTTAACTTGAATTTTTAATTCTGACCCTTTTTTTTTTTTTTTTTAAATTCTCACCTTGTGCTTGAGTTATTTTAAGGAAATGTCACGTAGCACATAGCACAGTTTCTAAACTTTCAGTAAATGTTAGCTCATAATTTTGAGCGTCAATCTCCGCTCCTCCTGCCTCTTGATCCGTTACTAAGTTCAACTTAACATACTGGGCCGCTGATATTTAAAGTGCACCTTCTCAAGCTGTCACCACTTTTACTATTATTTCCAGTAAGAAAAGTATTTTCCTGTCTGGCATTCACATGCGTGTCACCTGATGTTTGTGAAAGTGTGTGTGTTTCTACACGCAGTTTGCTCTTTATATTCTAAGCTTTTATTTAAAAAATGAAAGTTTTCATAACTCCCTGAAGTGATTTCATGATCCGAGGTGACTTCGCAGCTTGTTACCAGCGTGTTTGAGAGCTGGGAGCCTGCGAGCATGTGCTTCCCTGTGGCCCGGGGCAGAGGCCCCCGGGGTGGTGAGCATGGCTGCGTCCTGGCCCAGAAGTGAGAGGCCCTCTTCGGCGGTGGAGGGTGTTGTGAGCGTTCTGCGTTTACTGAGTCCAGTATGGTGTTTGGCATGTGGATACTCACTGTTAGATGAATACTCGCGCAGGACAAAAGAAGCACCCTTTGCAGATCAGATAGCTTTTGAATGAGACTTCTAGTGTGGCCGTGGCAGGCCTGCAACTCTCGTCACATCTCGCAGCCAGATGACCTGAAGCTGTCCCATTCATGACTGTACAGTTTCAGCCACCCATGGTACAGACCATGTGATAGGACACTCATGATGTACTGCTGTGTTAGAATTGAGCAGGGGCCAAGTAGCTGTTGACCGCTGCTGTACTCAGACACTGACGGAGATGGCCAGTGTTGAAGGGAAACAGTGACCAAAGTTGGCACAGAACGGGGGCAGAAGCGAACAGGATTGTACGATGGATGGGAGTCGTGTCCAACGCTTCTCCCTTTCCGAAAGGCGTGAGCCAGTGAGTTCCGCCAGGAATATAAGGGGCAAACGGTGCTTGATGTGAACTGTTTCAGAGTTGAGAAAAGTGCGGAGCTCCTTAGTGTATTTCACAGGCTGTGTAACTTCGTGGTCAGAACTAAGGGGAGTGCACCCAAAAGCAGATTTGTGTTCAACCTTCCAGAAAATGGTTTTATAAAATTTGATACTTGGGACTTAAAAGTGAAAGCTCCATTTTAAAAGACACCCATGATAAATGGGGAGCCAGACCAGCACGGCCTTAAGGTTTGATCAGGAACTGTAAATGGCTAATAAATGTGCAAATCCCCTTGTAGTTAGGGAAGTGCAAATTAAATTGCACACTGGATCCTTTTAAGGAGATACCATTTTTACCCAAAAGACTGGCAAAAATTGGTATCATTGAAGAATGAGAATATGATGAAATGAAAATTGTCACTCGAAGCATGTGGGTGGGCAACATAATGCGAACAGGAGAGGGGGCCGAATTTATTACCTTAAATTTAAATTGGGACACTCAAACGAGCACCAGTTGCCTTAGTAGTATCTGTTCTAGTGACACGTTTGTTGCACAAGGATACATTGAATGAATATTTATTGCAGGAATATTTGTAAAAATTTGGGGTAATGCGGTTGTCCCTTTGTAGCTGAATGAACCGTGGTACGAGCTTGTTGTGGGATGCTTTATAACACTAAAAAGAATAAAGTTACTTCTTTATTCCATACTTCTGTCATGGATAGAGCTCTGAAATACAATATTTACAGAAAAGGTTCGTAGGTCTGGGGAGATAGCTTAGTGGTATAAGCACCTGCCTGGTAAGCAAAAGGTCCCAAGTTTGATCCCCAGTACTGCATGCTGTACCAGCCCTGGAACTGGGCATGGTGGCACACACTAATAATCCCAGTGCTGGGGAGGCTGAGACAGGAGGATCAGTACAAGTCAGAGCTGTGTAGCAAGACCCTGCACCAAACAAATAAATAAAAATTAAAAAGAAAAGGTTTGTAATTATACTCATGGTAATACCATAGTTTATTAAATGCACATCAGCCAGTGAAATGTGGGATACATCCAGAACTCGGAGGTGAGTCACCTGTGGGTAAGTGGTGTGCGGAGAGATGAGCTGAAGACCCAGCGTGTGGTGAAGCTGGATTTTGGAGGAACTTCAGACCCATGCTGAGGCGCTGAGGCTCTGGGTCTTCTCTGGTGGGTGGTGTACTTCTACTTGTTTTCCTGAGAAATACCCAACAGTGACATCATCTTGGATTAAAAAAAAAGTATATATGTGTGTATGTATATATATATATATATATATATATATATATATATATATATATATTTCTATTAGTACTTATTCCACAAAGTTGTGGTTTTCAATGTGTGTATTTTGGTCATGTTACCCCACCACTAGCTGTTTTTGTATATCTCCCTCTTCTTTCTAACATTCCCTCTTGTCTAACATTCTCCTATTTTTATGCCATCGTTTTTAGATTCTATGTGTTAGGAAGAACGTGTGACACTTTGCTTTCTGAGTCTGGTTTATTTTGCTTAAAAGGATCCAGCCTTCTATCCATTTTCCTCCATGTGGCATAGTGTCGTTCTTTAGGCCTCAGTAATACCCGCCCTTGCCCCTTTCCCTTCTCTATGTGTGACCTGCTGATAGGCAGGTGTATCATGGCTATTGTGAACTGTGCCGCAGTCAATATGACTATGCTGTCTACCCTGTAACACACTGCCAGTAATTCTTCAGTATACACCAAGGAGCGGCATTGCTGGGTCAGTGGCAGCTCTAATTCTGCAGTGTTCCGAGGGCCCTCTGTGCCACTCCATAGAGGATGTAGGAATTCTTGTTCCTGCCAGCAGTGCAGAGGGACGTCTTCCACGGTGTCCCTGCCAGCCTGTTCCCTTTTCCCATGTTGTTGATGGTAGCCATCTGGCTGGGATGAGATGGAATCTTGGTGTACTTTGGATCCTCAGTCCCTACTGATGAAAAATGCTGATCACTGTTTTCAAGCACTTTGTTGTGGTACTGGGGATTGAACTCAGGACCCTGCACTTGCCAGCCAAATGCTGATTCTGCTGAGCCATCTCCTCAGCCCTATCCTGCCCTGTTCTGTACCATGAACTGGTTTGTTCAAGGAGTAAGTGGGAGGAGGAAGAGAGGAATAAAAGGGAGCCAGGAAAGTCAAAGGCAGCATTTGAGTTAGTAACTGGTGTTCATCACAAATAAACTAATAAGTGTATTTTAAGTATCTGCATTTTGTTTCTCAAACAGGTTACGAAGTTCATGGGATTGAAAAAATACCAGAAGAAGGACCAGCACTTATAATTTTTTATCACGGAGCTATTCCTATCGATTTTTACTACTTCATGGCTAAAATTTTTATCCTCAAAGGCAGAACCTGCCGAGTAGTAGCTGATCACTTTGTCTTTAAAATTCCAGGTAAAGTCACCAAAGATAGTGTAAGTGTTTTATTAACCTGAACACATTACATGATAGTTGGTCTCTGAGGTCAAGTGCTGCTTGGGGAAGTTGTCTGTCATCTTAGGGTAACATGCTTAGAACTGACTTGAAAGCTTCTAATTAACTTGTTTAGGCAGTCTGGCTAAAAAGAAAAGTATTATGGCCAAAAATATGACTTTTTTTTTTCTTATTAACAGCTGTTAAATTGCATTTCGTTTTTAAAGTTAAATCTTTCTCCTGGCTTTCTCCTGGCTGGCCCAGCGACCCCGGGCTCAGGGTGGCTCTCCCGCCTTCCTTCCTGAGCAGGTCCTGAGCTCCAGACTTACACTCAGCCTTCCATTTGTGTTGCTGGTGCCCAGGGCCTAGCACCTGAAGCAGTTGATCATTGAAACAAATCCTTACACCAGATGTTAAACTTTAACCATAAGCTCTAAGTTGTGCAAGACAGTATACAACTTGACATTAAAGGTGATTGGTTTTTCCCATTATAAATTCTTTTGTAGGGTACATAATGATTTTTGTAGTTTAATTTTACTGTTAGCGTTTCATAGCTATCAGTTTGGTAGCAGATCACAGTTAAGGAAAAAATTAACTGGGTTTTATTATACACAACTTTTAAACTGTTGATAAAAAGCTTTGAGCCTTTTTTAAAAAAGCATTAGCTAGATGAATTCAAACACAAAACAGTTTTGAAAAGCCTGTTTTGGATTAACTCACTGAGATTAAACCTGTTATCTTTTAGCACTAAATCACTAGAAACATGCCAAGAAAGCTGGCAGTGTATTCTTTGAAATAGTAAAAGCAAACTGACCCATCAACCAGCCAGACTCAAACCGAGCTGTGAATTAAGCAGTGTTCTCAGTGCCCTTTGCAAAGGCTCAGGGTACGCAGAAGCGCTGAGCACCCCCTTGGAGTTGGCGTGGGAATGACATTGGCCATAGAGGACCTCCTTATGGTTGATGTAGCAGCCAGAGATGAGAAGAACATCACTGTAATCTTACTCTAACAACTGCTTATCATTTTATTTTTAATTTGTAATTTTCAAATATCTTACACACTACTTTGTGAATTTTAAAAAAAGATCTTATGTTAGCATTGACATTTCACCTACATTGTATAAGGAATAGTTTTAGTATATAGTTAAGGTGTTTATTTAACGTTTTCTTTTAGCATTAGGTTGTTTTCCACTTTTTGCTCTTTAGATATAATAAATAATTCTTAGCACTGGCTCTTTGAAAAGTTGTCCTTTATGATCCTTGTAACATTGTGATGCTGATTGACTTAAACTGACATATTTTATCTTAGCACTGTATGAAGTCCCTTCCATCCAGTTTATCGTGAGAATGCATTAGTAAAATCAATGAACTTTAGGATAACGTAAGTTGAAAACTGTTTAAACCTGAATGATAGCTGCAGTTTTTGCTGCAGATCTTTAAACCCCTGGAACTTTAGTCTGTAGAGCTTTTAGTCGTCATTGTGCATTCCCCGGTGTCAGGAAGAAATGCACATGTACTGTACTAACAGCCCTCTGCAGCTTCAGCCTAGGATTTGATCAAGATGTTTACAGACTGAATTGTATCCTGCACTCAAATTATAATTTGAAAAGCTGTGTAACATTAAGACTTGGAATTAGCTATTCTTTAATCAAACACCATCACTTTATTAAAGATTCTTAATGTCTGCTGTTACCACTTTTAAAAGTTTAACTGTAGGATTAGCCCTGTCTTAACTTTTGACTTTAGTAGACCGTAGTCGGGCCAGTTGTGGTTGGGCTAAGCATGGATTCGCATCCTCCTGAATGATGCATGGAGGGTTGATGTGACATCAGATCATTGTTTCTGACCGTGTATTCTGATTGCTGTAGCAAATACTTGCGAATATATTTGAACTTTGCGCTAGTCTGCCCGCATGAGGGCTCTGCCCTGCCACTGCTTAGCTGTGTGACTGCGATCACGCTGCCCAACTGAGTGCCAGATCGCTCCCGGAGGTGGGGACAGGAATCTCTGTTTTCCAAAGCGTCTGTGAGCTTAGCTGAGCTTCCCTATGTGAAGTAGCCCATGTGGCAGCAGCCAGTGGTGGGTGGCCAGTACGGGCAGCTGCGTAATTTATGTTAAGAATCATTTTGTAGAATACGTGTACTGATTCTAGAGGGTGAAACAAGAAGTATTTAAGATTTGTTTTTGTAATTGTGTTTCTTTAGGGTTTAGTTTATTACTTGATGTGTTTTGTGCTCTTCATGGACCAAGAGAAAAATGTGTTGAAATTCTGAGGAGTGGTCACTTGTTAGCTATCTCACCAGGTGGCGTTCGAGAAGCCCTAATGAGCGACGAGACCTACAGCATCGTGTGGGGCAACCGCAAGGGCTTCGCGCAGGTCGCACTCGACGCAGAAGTGGTGAGTTGTGTAGGCTAACTGTTCAAGTCAGTGTAGCGAGTGCAAAGTACAGGCTTACCGAGCTCAGATGCGTAAGAAAGACAGCAGTGGTGTGCTCGGTAGAGGAGCATTCCTGGTGCGCAGGACATCATATTAGATAAAGTTCGTCTGGAATGTTATGTTTTAAAGGTGAAAGTCCAGCATCTTTTTGTGACGTTTGAAATATTGTACAGATAACTTCTCCTGTCCTTCAGGTACGCTTCTTTCAGAAGAAAAATCAGCTGGACTCTGCAATTTAGTTCCTTTTGTTTCATAATAGTTCTTTGTCTCGTAAGACCCAAATAATATATTATTTCTATCAGTTGTCATCAGTGAGTATGGTAAGCTATGTAATAGTAAAAGATAATAAAGATACTGCTATAGTTTACATATTTCTTGAAGACTTTGCAAATGAATTTGTCAACAAAGTGTTACTCTGTGGTGGTTTACTGTAATTACTCTACCTAATCTTTTGTTTTCATTTTACTTTTAGAAGGTATTTTTTTAGCATTTAGGTTTTCGTATTGTACTTTATTCTGTGAAATAATTACCTGTTACTTAGGAAATGTCTCTCCTTTGTTCGCTATGTTTATTTTAGGTTGTTTGAAAAAGACCTTGTATTTCCTCTGACAGGGCACGACTGTGCCTTGTCCGTGCCTATGAGATAGAGGCTGCTGTCAGTGGCTTCACCTTTCGGCTTTTTCTGTGCTAGCTGATGCTACACAGGGGGACCAGTCTGCGTACGTGGCTTACTGCCCATCTTTCCAGTAGAGACTATTGATTAAAAAAAGAAAGCTATAGACAACGGATTCTAACCAAAAAATATTACCTGAAAAATGAGTTTTTCAAAATATTTTAATTACAAAGCCTATGGCAAGCATCAAGCGCTTCTCTGCCCTGTGTGCGTGTGTGCGTGTGTGCGCGTACAACGCTGCTGCCATTGCCACGCCTTAATTCCGCCGCCCTGGCCCAGCTGAGCATCCGTGCCCAAGTGCTGAGGTGGTGTGACAGTGGAAGGACCGCTGTCACGACAGAGATGTCATACTGTTTCTCACTACAGTGACCAGCTTTGAGTGGGCCCGAGATGTTTGTTTTATTGAATTGAAACAAACTATTAAGTGTAGTGCAAAGAAGCCTTTTGAATTTAATTTTATTAACGGTGTTAGTAAAAATTAAAGACATTGTTATGTTTTATTAAAGCAATAATAAAAACTCAAAACCTAATTAAGTTAAAACTTAAAGATGATTCACTTTTTACATTTATATCTTGAGAGAATTAACTTATTAAGAGAACAAGAATAGCTTTGAAATTTTATGTGTTTGTCATGGAATTCTAATTCTTAAATTTGTAGTTTTAGGGAGCATGTTGCTTAGAAGTTTGAGAGAAAAGATTATAAAGGAAGAACTCTGTAATCTTGTGTTTCTAGGTAATCAGTTAAAATTAACCTTGATATTTCAGTTAAGGTTTTTGTATGAAACTGTAGGAAGTTGAAGACCAAGTGGAGGAATTGTTCCCCTTGTAGCCCTGCCGGTCTCCTCAGTACGGCACAGCGAGCATCTCACAACACCTTCACCGGCCAGCCTCGGGGTTGGTGATGGGCGCAGTTATTCCAGTGTGACAGATGGGGAGACAGAGGCACAGAGAGATGGAGGGCTGGAAGGGATGTGGTCACGGCAAGGCAGCTGCAGAGCAGAGCGCAGCTCAGGACTTGAGCAATGCCGCGTTGCCACCTGCCTGCCTGGCACATGAGTCTCCCGACAGCTGAGGTGGAAGTGGCCTTCCCGATGTGTGAGAGCGTCTTCAGTGACGTGTGGGTGCGGCTGCGCGTGCCTGAAGTCCCGCCAGGCGAGTCCCTTCATTGCCCTCACAAGGTTACTACGAGTTAGGAGTAAAACTTGACGACTACCGTGAAGGATTAACTGCAGTTACAGTGGGACATCCGGGCCTGCATGGCCGGAGGCTTGCTCCTGGGGGCCACGCCAGCGCTCAGCCCAGCGTGTGGCAAGTGCTGGGGACGCATGAGCAGAGTGCCGGTGCAGTCCACAGAGTGTGGGTAGGAGACATGCATGGTTCATTTGGGTGTGACAGGCTTTCTTTGTAGATAGTATAAATCGTTTTCATTCTGTAAATAAGAACAGAGCATTAGGGCTTTGAAAATTTAATGTTTATTTATTTATTTATTTATTTTTTTACAATAGATATTAGGAAGAGGGAATTAATTTATTCAAAGGGAAAGAGTTACTGAGTTGAGAAGGATACGCGAGGGAGTAGGGGAAAGAGATATGTAAGCAAAATCATTTGGACAAGTGCACAGTGTATTCCTGCCGATTTATGGAAAGGAACAGGCAATGCTTAATTTGTTTTGTTTCCTTTTTTCATTTTTTTCTTCTGTTTTCTCTTCATAATTTCTTATATATTTAATTTTGTCTTTTTTCTTCCAATTTTGCCTGCATGTATATGGTAATATTAATATCTTTTTTTTTT
>PVJA010021414.1:0-35523 GCA_004027025.1 Myocastor coypus | reverse complement strand
CAGGGTCTCGCTATGCAGCTCAGGCTGGCCTTGAGCTCACTTTTGTAGCCCAGGCTGGTCTCGAACTCGCACCGATCCTCCTGCCTCAGCCTCCCGAGTGCTGGGATTACAGGCGTGCGCCACCACGCCCGGCCTTGGGGTTTTTTTGTTTTATTTTCACTCCCTATATTTAATTCCTTACCTGTAAAATGAAAATAAAATTTTATCTGGGCATGGTGGTGCACACCTATAATCCCAGCACTAGGGAGGATGAGGCAGGAGGATCATTGCAAGTTGGAAACCAACCTGGGCTACAAAGTAAATTGAAGCCCAGCCTAAACTGTATAGAGACCCTGTCTCAAAAAGACAAAAAAAAAAAAAAAAAGCCAAGTGTAGCCTTAGTGGTACTGAAGACATCCACAGTGTACACAGCCTTGGCACCATGTGCTTCAGAATGTTAGCATCAAACTTTGTTTCTAAGTAAGCCTGTAGGAGCTGGGGGAATAGCTAAATATATAGAATAAGCATGTAGGGCCTGAGTTCAATCCCCAGTTCTGCACACACACAAAAAAAAACTAGTAATCTAAGTAAGCCTATAGTTTCTCACTTTACATTTTAGAATCTCTTTCTGTCTTTTCTTTATAAACCAGGGTAATAATTCTTGAAGATGAACTTGAAAAGCTTGTTTGTACTAAAGAAACACAAGAATTAGTGTCAGAGGTTTATCAGATCCTAGAACAGAAATTAAAGTTGATTGAGCCCCATGTTCAAGCAAGCAATAGTTGCTGGGAAGAAGCCATTTCTCAGGTGGACAAACTGCTACGAAGGAATACGGACAAAAAAGGTACCTGGCAAAGTGTTCTTTGGCTGTGTTTATCCCACATACTCATTCCACTCAGAGGGTTTTATTGGGTAGCTTGCATTTATTTATTTATTTATTTATTTATTTATTTATTTATTGTTTATTTATTTATTTATTTCTGATATAAGAAAACTTAGGACCTTGGGCTTGTGCCACTGAGCTGTATCCCAGGCTCTGTTGGGTAGCTATCTTATCTGGAGGATGAAATTGACATTAGAAATGTCTTCATGGGACCCGGCAGGATGGCTCAGTGGTCTAAAGCGCCTGCTTGGGAAAGCTTGGGCGGCTTCAGGGACTGAGGTTCGATCCTGGTGCTGCACCATCCCTACCCTCAGGGCGGGCTGAGCCGGCCATAAAATGAGTGAATAAACAAAGGTTCTGAAACAAGACAAAAAATAAATAAATAAAATAAAAAATTCTTAAAAAAAAAAATAAATAAAAGAAAGAAATGTCTTCATTTACTTGTTAAAAGATGCTCTTAGCCAGGTCTGGTAGTGCAGCACTTGGGAAGCTGAGGCAGGATGATGACCACAAGTTGGAAACCAGCCTGGGCTATGTAGTGAGATCCTGCTCAGCTGATTTACATGCACAAACTAACAATCAAAGTGTTAACTCTTAGGGCCCAGCAGGATGGCTCAGTGGTCTAAAGCGCCTGCAGACAGCTGCAGGGACTGCCGTTCAATCCCCAGCACCACATACTGCACCAGCCCTGCCCTCAGGGCAGGCTTAGCCGGCCATAAAAATAAATAAACAAACAAAAGTTCTGAAACAAGAAAATAAATAAATAAATAAATAAATAAATAAATAAATAAAATTCGTAAAAACAAAAAAAAAAAATACCAAAGTGTTAACTCTGTGTTGAATATAAAAAGCGTGAGTTTGGTGGTCAGAGCTCAGAGAGTGAGTTTTCTTTTAAGGTAAATCACTGAAGTATTCAGGTCTGCATTTGTGGCTCTGGACATTCATTACTAAGCAGTGGCATTCAGTGGTACTATTAGGTTACATTACCATGCAAGGTGAAAGAGCATGGGGTTTCGCCACCAGAATGTTTTTGTCTGCCCCAGATTGGACACATTTGTTTACATAGTACTAATTTGTTTTGAATATTTTGTCTTACTCATTTTTTTGTTTGTACTATAAGAGCCCATACTGTGTGTTCTTCCCATAAACCTTTGTTAGGCTAATCAGACTAACATAAGGAATCTGCACTGCTGCTAGAGATATTTAGGCTTTACCACTCAGGAAGATTCAACTAATGCATTGCTATCTTCTACCTACACCATTGTAGGCTGAAATGCCTCCCCTTACAGGTTCTAGTTTTACACCTTGAATCAGCACATTAGCAGCAGTCTTACTCCTGTTGCTCAGATTGGCCAGGGTTCAGCTAGAAGAATGACATTCAAGCGGATATGTAGCTGAATTGTTCTATCACTTCCTTACCTCTTCACCCCTGCCTTGACATCAGCCAGGTTCCTGAGAAACCCCAGCCCTTCTGACAGTAGCATTTAGGAACCAAGATCTGGGCAGGCATGGTGGTACGCATTTGTGATACCAGCACCCATGAGGCTAAGGTAGGAGGATCCCTATGAGTGCAAGGCCAGCCCTGGTGACATAGCGAAACCCTGTCTGTCTCAAAGAAAAGAAAAAGAATTCAAGCTCTGGTGCTCAGGATGCTTATTGCCACTAGGTGCAAAGTGTAAGTGTGTGACTGGAGCTGTGAGTTCACGTGCCTTACAGACTAGCACACATCGGGTGTGTGTGTGTGTGTGTGTGTGTGTTAAAGAGTTATCTGTAGAGCCAGCAAGATGGTTCAGTGGTCTAAAGCGCCTGCTTAAGAAAACTTAGGCAACCACAGGGACCAAAGTTCAATCCCCAGCACCACATGCTGTGCCAGCCCCAGGGCAGGCTGAGCCAGCCATAATAAATAAATAAATAAACAAACAAACAAACAGAGAGTAAACTGTAAGCCCTGGTCCTCTCCTTTGGTGTCTGCACTCCATGGTTGATGCTGGCCACCCCTTTCTGTCTCTGTACCTCCCTCCTGGATGCAGAAAACATGGGTTCTGTCACCTTCAAAGTATTTACTGAGGCCAGGGATGTAGCTCAGTGGCACAGGGCCTGCCTGGTGAGAACAAGGTCTGAGTTCCATTGCCAGTACCAAAAAATAAAAACTGAGTGCAGTCCCTTCACTGACCACCTGATGTGCCCAGTTCCACTGCCACTGCCTCCCTGCTGCAGAATCCCCTTCCAGGCAGCTCAGCTGCTTGGAGTAAGTGCCAGCCAGGACTCCTGCAGCGCTGCCCACACCTTGCTGTCCCTTGGAGACCCAACCCTCCCTGCACCATCCCCACGCATCCTGAGTTCACACCCATCACCCCATGCCACTGACAGGTTCCTGCCCCCTCTAATTCATATCTTTCTTTTTTTTTTTTTTGTCTTTTTGAGACAGGGTCTTGCTATGCAGTTGAGGCTGGCCTTGAACTCACTTTTGTAGCCCAGGCTGGTCTCGAACTCACACCAATCCTCCTGCCTCAGCCTCCCGAGTGCTGGGATTACAGGCGTGCGCCACCACGCCCGGCGTAATTCATATCTTTCTTGACCATAGCATTTAAAAATATTCTTGCAGCTATAATCCCACCTCTCAGGAGGCTGAGGCAGGAGAATTGATCCAGATTTAAAGTGAGCCTAGACTACATAGTATGACTCAGTCTCAGAAAAACACAGGACTACATGAGTTTAAAGCCAGCTTGAACTGCAAAGCAAGACATTGTCAATAAATAAATCTTTTAACATTTGTTTCACAAAGAATGAGGGTATTTGTATTCTTAAAATTGTAAAAGGATAAAAAAAATAAAATAGTAAGAATCAGGTGGAGACTCCAGTTGCTCCTTGCCCACCCACCTGATTCTTCTTCCTGCAGGCTTACCTACATACACGTTCTTCCTGCCCCTCAAGAGATTACATCCACTCATTAATAGTAACAAACACTGAGCCAGCAGGATGGCTCAGTGATCTAAAGCACCTGCTTAGGAAAGCTTAGTGGGTCGCAGGGACCTCAGTTCAATCCACAGCACCACATGCTGAGCCATCCTTGCCCCCAGGGCAAGCTGAGCGGGCCATAAAAAAAAAAAATAGTAACAAACACAGCTATTGCTAGTTTGCTATAGGATACTACAACAAGTATACATATCTTGCTATTTTGTATGACATTATACTCAGCTTTAATTAAACCAGACCTCTTAATGAATTTAGTATTTTCTTTTTTTTTTAATGAATTTAGTATTTTCAGTCTTTCCATATATTTTCTATACATGTAATCCCAGCTTCTCTGGAGGCTGAGGTGTGAGGATCACAAGGTAGAGGCTAGCCTGGGAAACTTGGTGAGATTCTTTCTCAAAGTAAAAAATTTTTTTGAAAGGGCTGATACAGCCAGGCATGTTGGCACAAACCTGTAATTTCAGCACTCAGGAAGCTGAGGCAGGAGGATCAGTGCAAGTTCAAGGCCCACCTGTACTACCTAGGAAGAACCTGTGTCAAGAACACAAACAAAAAGTTAACAAGGGATGAGATAGAGCTCACTGCTAAAGCCCTTGGCCCCTTAGCGTGTGTGAGGCACTACCCGTCTATAATTCCTATTCTCGAATCTGCTTATTGATACTTTGCCCATTTTTTTGTCTCTTTTCTTCTGATTTGTAGGTGCTATTTATATGACAGGGAAATGACCCTTTGTATTATAAAATACAAATTATTTTCCTGGTTTTTCACATAACTTCCGTTTTTTCTCTATGATAGATTTTCCTCACGGAAATATTTTGTGGGGTTGTTCCCCTATTTGCATATTCTAGATTTTTGTATAATGTTAAAACCTTTCTATTTCAAATTTATTTTATAAATTCTCTCATGATTTCTTCTAATAGTTTTGTGGTTTTATACTTTTTTCTTTTTTCTTTTTTTTTTTTTTTTTTTTTTTTTTTTTTTTTTTTTTTGAGACAGGATCTTGCTATGCAGTTCAGGCTGGCCTCGAGCTCACTTTGGTAGCCCAGGCTGGTCTCGAACTTACACCGATCCTCCTGCCTCAGCCTCCCGAGTGCTGGGATTACAGGCGTGTGCCACCATGCCCAGCTGTGGTTTTATACTTTTATATTGATATTACTCGGGAATTACCATGGACTGCTAAAATATATAGCTCAGTAGGCCCTGAGCACCCATACCAAAAGGAACAGTTGTCTTAGAAAAGAATCCCCAGATAAAAGCTTCCTCTTACTAGAGATATCTCAAGCTGGGCATGATGGCACACACCTGTAATCCCTTGGAAGGCCAGACGGGGATTGTTGGAGTTCAAGGCCAGCCTGGACTACAAAGTGAGATTTGAGGCCATCTTAAATTGCATGAGACCCTGTCTCAAAAAAGGCAAAAAATAAATAAAATCTGGAGTCTTTTGTTTTTTAATTTATTTACTGGGTACAGGATCTCATTACACAGTTCGGACTCATAGTGGTCCTCCTATCTCAGCCTCCCCAGTGCTGAGATTACAGGCATGCATCACCATGCCCAGTGTTGGCCAGTGCAGCATGTGGTGCCAGGGATCAAACTCAGGTCTTTGTGCTTGCCAGGTAAGCTCTTAGACCACATAAAAAAGAAAAAAGAGAAGAAAAGCTCTCCCCCACAGTCCAAAGCAGACTGTTCCCACTGGGTCGCCACTCCCACTGTTGAACTCTTACAGTCAATATGTGTTCAGTAACCTGAAGTGTAGGTTTTTTTTTTTTTTTTTTCAAGACAAGCTCTCAGCCAGCCAGATAGCTCAGCAGATTAAAGCACTTGCTTAGGTAGAGCACAGTGGCCAGGGTTCAATCCCCAGGCTGTTATGCCAGCCCCATCCACAGGGTGAGCTGATACACTGGGTGTGGTGGCACACACCTGGTATCTCAGTGCTTAGGAGGCTGAAAGCAGGAGAATCACTATGAGTTCAACCTGTGTAGTGAAATCCTGTAGACCCTGTCCTAAGTACATTTAAAAAGGGGGCTGGGTCTTATCATATAGTTCAGGGGGCTGGCCTTGAACTCAGCACCTTGAGATCAGGCACTCCAGCACTACCTAGCAGACACAGGCTCATTACAAAATGAGTTGTAAAAGGCAAAGACACTTCTGTCCTCTGAGAGCTTGAACATCTACTGGTACTACTGCTAACTTTAGTCTCATGTGCCACATGCCTGCCTGGATGCTGGCTCTGTATGTGTTGGTGTCTGCCTGCGGTGCTAGAGATTAATCTCAGAGCCTTTGCACTGACCTGCGTTGCCAGCCCATTTTATTTTTTAGTTTCATCCTTGTGCAGGGACCATCTTAATCTTCTCTTTATCATTCCAGTTTTAGTATACATGCTGCTGAAAGCAGCACTATTTTTTTAGTTTGAGACAGGTTTTTCTCTATGTTGGCAAATTACCCAGGCTGGCCTCAACTTCCCAAGGGCTGGGATTACAGATTATAGACCACACCTTGATAACTTCCGTATTTGTTATTTTTTCTAAGTTAACAGAACAAGTTGGGCTATATAGCTGACAAGGTCATAATGCTGAAGATATTTTTATTAGATGGCCACTCATTCATATATGGCCATTCTTACCTGTACCCTATTTATCTTTGAAGGCAAGCCTCAAGAGGCATGTGAAAATCCACACTGCGCCGCAGTGCCTCTGCCACAGCCTGCTCTACACATAGTGGACGAAGACCCGATCCCAGAGGAGCAGGTAAGGGAAGGGTTTTACCTCCCTCCTAGAAAGACTGCATGTAAAGGGTTTGCCTACCGTCCTTGAAGTGGTGCACACAGATCCTTCTTGATAACTTGGCAAATATGTTTTTACTAAGATTCAAAAGTAGTGTCATTGAGAGCCAGGTGAGGTGGCACACACCTGTAATCCCAGCACTTGGGAGGCTGAGGCAGGAGGATCGGTGTGAGTTCGAGACCAGCCTGGGCCACAAAAGTGAGCTCAAGGCCAGCCTGAACTGCATAGCAAGACCCTGTCTCAAAAAAAAAAAAAAAAAAAACTGATGAAAAATAGTGTCATTGAGCCGGTGAGATAGCTCAGCAGTCTAAAGCACCTGCTTAGGCAAGCTCAGGCAACCACAGGGACCGTAGTTTGATCTCCGGCACCACGTGCTACACCAGCCCCATCCCCAGGGCAGGCTGAGCTGGCCATAACATAGATAAGTAAATAAAGTTTAAAAAAAAAAAAAAAAGTGTCATGTATTGAGTTTATATCAAACCATAGCTCTTAATGCATTGAATTTGAATTTGCTGACTCCATCAGCAGCTTTTCTTACTATTTCTAGTTGTCTTTTTCTTAAAGGCCTTTAAAAGTTATTAAAAACAAGCCAAGTGTGGTGCCACACACCTGTAATCCCAGCTTTGGGAGGCTGAGGCAGAAGGATCCCTGTGAGTTTAAAACCTGCCTGGAAAGCTGGAGAGACAGCTCAGTGAGATAAATGCCTGATTAAGGTCCCAAGTTTGATCCCCAGTAATGGAAAAAAGAAAAACTTTATAGCTGGCCAGATAGCTCTGTCGACTAACAGGCCTGCTTAGGCCAAGCGCAATGGTTGGGGCTTAATTCTGGCATGCCATGCAGGGGCATGGCACCTCTGGGGCACACTGAGTGGGTGCTGAGACTAGGCGTGGTGGTACGTTCCTGGAATCCCAGCACTTGGGAGGCTGAAAACAGGAGGATCACTAAAAGTCTGATCTACGCCGGGCGTGGTGGCTCACGCCTGTAATCCCAGCACTCGGGAGGCTGAGGCAGGAGGATCGGTGGGAGTTCGAGACCAGCTTGGGCTACAAAAGTGAGCTCAAGGCTAGCCTGAACTGCATAGCGAGACCCTGTCTCAAAAAGGAAAAAAAGGAAAAAATAAAATAAAATAAAAAAATAAAAAAAATAAAAGTCTGATCTACATAGTGAGACTCCCCTGAGCACCCTGTAGACACTCTACTAAGTACATAGAATAGAATAGAATAGAATAGAATAGAATAGAATAGAATAGAATAGAATAGAATAGAATAGAATAGAATTGGACTGGACTGGACTGGACTGGACTGCATAGCAAATTCAAAGCCAACATGAACCTAGTGAGACCCTATCTTAAAAGCAAGTGATTAAACATGATAAAAATGAATATATTGGCAAAGATACCGCTGAAGTACTGATGCATCTTGATCTCAGTGGTAACTCCCTTTAGAAATATTAATGTAGAGCCGGTGAGATGGTTCATCAGTCTAAAACCCCTGCCTAGGAAAGCTTAGGCAACTGCAGGGACTGCGGTTTAGTCCCTGGCACCACATGCTATGCCACCGCCACCCCCAGGGAAGGCTGAGCTGGCCATAATACAAAAAGAAAGAAAGAAAGAAAGAAAGAAAGAAAGAAAGAAAGAAAGAAAGAAAGAAAGAAAGAAAGAAAGAAAGAAAGAAAGATATATATATATATATATATATATATATATATATACACATATATACATATATATATATATATATGTAAAATCCCTGTGCACTTAGTGTTTATGTCCTTGACTGCATATGTATTATAACTCAGAGCTGGGCATGGTGTTGACACTCAGAAGGCTGGAGAATTACCATGAGTTTGAGGTCAGCCTGAGCTACATAAGTTCAAGACCAGTCTGAACTACATAGCAAGACGATCTCAAAAAATAGATATATGTAAATATGTATATTATAACTCACCTTAAAAAATTTTGGTGATTGCATATTGACAAAGATTTCTTTTGCTCAGTTTAAGAAAAACTTCCCTTCCTTGGAATATATTATCTATTCAGTATTCCAAGTTGCAAATGGAAACTGATCTTAGGTTCATTTAACAGACATAATTTATGTAAATCATGAAGTAGATTACAGCACCCTACAGAGGGCCAGAAAATAGGCTTGCCTCTAGCTGGGCTTGACAGACCCAAGTTGCTCCCCATTCCAGCGGAGACCCCATTGCTAAGTCCCAGGGCAGGGCCTTGTCCTCACCCCTGCATTGCTGGGTGGTGAACCCCTGCCAGAGCCACTCCTTGAAGGTGCGTGTTTGCCCCCATTGCCAGGACAGATCCTCAGAGGTGTGGTTTTGTTTTTTTATTTTATTTTATTTTTTTTCTTGTTTCAGAACCTTTATTTGTTTATTCACTCATTTTTTTATGGCCGGCTCAGCCCACCCCGAGGGCAGGGCTGGCGCAGCATGTGGTGCCCAGGATCGAACCGCGGTCCCTGAAGCTGCCCAAGCTTTCCCAAGCAGGCGCTTTAGACCACTGAGCCATCCCGCTGGGCCCCAGAGGTGTGGTTTTGAACTAGTTGGGTGCCCTGCTACAGGTCTGAATCCATCCTCTGTGTCCTTTGCCTGAACCATACCTGCAAGGAATGCTGAGATTGCAGATCTCCTACCCCTGTCTTATCAGGGAAAAGGATGAAATGTCCTCTCATCCCAGCAGGCTTCACACTTGCACAGAGTCAGAGGGAACCCAAATAGCTACCCCAAGACAAGCACCTTCACCAGGCACCATGGCTCTGTAATCCTTGGTCCAAGACCCTAAAGCAGGTGGATCAAGGCCAGCTCAGGCAGTTTAGCAAAAAATAATAAGGGTTGGGGATGTAGTGCAGAGGCAAGACCCTTGGTTCAATCCCCTGTACCAATACCACTGAATCCCTAGCCTTGTGCCTTCAACCAATGTTGACGTAACAGTGACTGTATTCTTCACCACGGTGATACTGCATGGTGTCAGAGTAGAAAACCAGCCACAGAAGTTCAGCCCTCTCACCATGCTGGTCAGTGTCCACTGAGGGTTTCTTGAAGAGCTTGATGTTCTCTAGATGCTTGCAGATATTTTCATGCCTTTTATTCAACTGTGCTCCCAAAATCCCATGTCCCTAGGGGTCTTCACTTTTAGTCTCAGAGCTGGCAGCTGTGAGTAGGTGGGTGCTACTTGAAAACTTTGTGCACGGAGTCAAATGCTTGCTCCTTTATTTACTTGCAGGAGTTAGAAGCTTATGTAGATGATGTAGATGTGGACAGTGATTTCCGGAAGGATGATTTCTTTTACTTGTCTCAAGAAGACAAGGAAAAACAGAAGCAGGAGCAGGAGGAGTCCAAGCGGGTCTTGCAGGAGCTCAAGTCTGTGCTGGGGTTCAGAGCCTCTGAGGCAGAGAGGCGGAAGTGGAAGCAGCTTCTGTTCAGTGAGCACGGTAAGCACTGGTTGAAGAGAAATGGGTTTCTCCTCGGAGGGCCCCTTCTGTTCCTGAGCCAGGAGTCTTGTTCTAACTGAATTTTTAAGGCATTAATCCTAGGGGTATACTTACAAGCACTTAGTAATCAGTGGCAGACTTTCCTCAAGGAACACATTGCCTCTGGCTCTATCTTCAAACTCAGAAGGGCTCCCTTTCTGGTTTATTAGCTACCCCAGTATAAGAATCTATAATACTCAGTTATATTTTCTTTTTTTTGTCTTTTTGAGACAGGGTCTCACTATGCAGCTCAGGCTGGCCTTGAGCTCACTTTTGTAGCCCAGGCTGGTCTCGAACTCGCACCGATCCTCCTGCCTCAGCCTCCCGAGTGCTGGGATTACAGGCGTGTGCCACCACGCCCGGCTTCAGTTATATTTTCTACCATCCCTCTGATAGATAACCTTCCTGACTTAGGCTATTACATGAGACTGTAATTCCACAGCTCCCTGCTGTTGTTCATGGGGAGACTCTGTGCAGAAGCAGAGCCATCCCTGCCATCCTGGCCATCCTCTCACTGTCCTCTCAGCTTCAGCCTCTCAGGCTCCTGCTGCACTGCACATGCTGCTTTCCTCCCGACAGGCTCCAGCCCTGGCTCTGGAGAGGCTCTATGAGCAGTAAGGCAGACAGTAGGGTCCTGGAGAAGCAACAGTAAAGACTGGCTTCCTGTCCTCTGCTTGTCCATCTACTGGACCTACATAAGTTAGAAGTAATGGTATTGGGTTTCAGGCATTACTGTTTTTCTGCATTCATTTTGTGTGTGTGTGTGTGTGTGTGTGTGTGTGTGTGTGTGTGTGTGGTACTGGGGACTGAACCCACAGCCTTCACACTGAGCTACATCCCCAGCACATTTTATTTTACTTTTAATTTTTAAACTGGATCTTGGTTAATCATGAAGTTGTCCAGACTAAGCTCAAACTTGGTAGTCATGTTGCTTCAGCCTTCCAGAACACAGAGATTATAGGTGTATGCCACCACACCTAACTGTGGTAAGCTTTTCATCTCTGTAACTAAACTATAGTCTTTTTTGGGAGGGTGAGGCAGGGGGTGGTGGTCCCAGGAATTGAACTTGGGACCTTGCACTTGTCATGCAGGCACTTGTGCCACTCAGCTCTATCCCTGGCCTACATACAGTCTTCTTAAGTAGGCGTTTTGTTATACCCCATAGCATTTATTCAACAGGTTACTCTTTCAGCATGTAGCTGCTCTTTGCCAGACATCTACTGCTATATGCCTACCACACAGATGGAGAGGCACAATATCTGCTCCCCTGGGGCTTCTGTCCTGTGCCAGGCCCCCCCTTATGAGGGTTCTGCACTGCCCTACAGCTAGCAATAATCATGAATGGCAGTCAACTCTAGCGTTGCACATTTGGTAAGAACTAGCTGGCTGATAAACTATAAATGTATATGAATCATGAAAATACCATTGTATCTTTTCATTGCTCAGTATTTTCTTTGTATAGTTTTAAAATTACCTATTAAGTGCCTGCCTGTAAGCACAAGGTCCCTTTGATCTCTGGTACTGCAAGCAAGCAATAAATAAATTAAATAAATAAATAACCAGTTGGCAGCATGGGCAAATCAGAAACATGTCTCATTTTCAGGTGTGTACTTCTAACAGTTTGCAATACCACCATATGTCTTGTGAAAATAATTAAAAAGCTATTGATAGCATAAAGTGCTTTTCCCTTGCCAATTCCAGCCCATCTTCCAGAGCTCTTTTCATCTCTGCCTACAGGGGTAAAGTCCGAATGGAATTAGAGAGGGACTGCACTGGAACCTGCCGTGGCCATTTTTTTCTGTGTTGCTGCTTCTCTAGTGGAGTTGCTGCAGCATAGGGATGGCTCTTGGAAATGGACAAGTTTTGCCAAACAGTTTTTTAAATACACGCCAGCTCTTCAAGAAGCCCTCTTTCCCTCCATCCTGCTTCATAATGCATTGCATTGTACTAACCCCTCATGCTAGGGGAGAGACGCTTCACCAGTGATACCCACTGCCTACTAGCACCAAGAGGGGCTAAATCAAACTTGAGTTCCTTGCAAAGACACCGGGTGCCATGCAGATGTGTGTCATATTTATGTGCTGTATCTTGCTCACTTGGGGGTCTTGAATGCACATTTATTTTGTTTGTATCTTTCTATGGCCTGTATGTTATGTAGATATATAGCCTTCCTTCTGGTAGGGTCTTAAAGGTAGATGGCAAGTAAGTGGAATTGTGTGTTGCACTCTCCCATGCTTTTTAAACTGTACATGCATACATATATATGTTGAAGATATGATTACTTCAATCACTTCCAGCATTTTACCTACTACATGTTAAGTGAAATCTGTGCTGCTTATCCTTTCCTAACAGTATTGTCACACCTCATGTGCATCAGGATCAAGTAGAGGGCTTGGGTTTCTAAGACATTTCTAGGTGATGACACATCCCTTTGGTTCAGGGACCACATTACAGTGCTTTCACTAGAAAATTTTATTAAGCTTTTATTTATTTATCCTTTTTTAAAAAAAATAAAGGCTATGTGGAGTTTAAGTTAAAATTTAAATCATTGTTGGGTCCTTAGTTATTATTTTTCTTTTTCTTTTCTTTTTCTGTTTCTTTGAAGCTGTGTTGAAACCCTTGTGTCCTGTAGACGCAGAGGAACCCCTAAGTAATTCAGAGCCATCAATGAATTCAGATTTGGGAAAAGTCAGTCAAAACGATGCTGAAACAGAAGCTAGTGCGCCCTCCATGACTGACAGTGCAATAAGTAGGACTGAGTACTCATGCGGGAATGCTCCAGTCAGGGAGAACTCGGCTAGTCCTGCAGGCGGGGCCCTCGCTGAAGCAATGACAGGGGCCAGAGTGTCTATCCAGGGTGACAGTGAGGCCGCACCCGAGCCCCCTCCAGCAGCACGGCGTATGCTGCAGCAGCGACTGGCCCGGCTGCAGCTCTCCCCAGAGCTCAGCTTTACTGCTGGCCTTGCTGCACAGGCAGCCGCCCGCTCTCTGTCCTTCACCACCATTCAAGAGCAGACTTTCGGCGATGAGGACGAGGAACAGGCAATGGAAGAAAAGCAAGACAAACCAGGACAGCAAGAACCTGGATATACGTGAAGCTATCTTAGCTAGTACTTCCCAAGTGCTCTAGCTTCAAGAATGGAAAGGAGAAAGCAGTGTGAGTTTACTATAGACAAAGCTGTGAATTCGCAAAAAGGACCCTGGTTTGAACAACTGGTCTGAAATTAGTAGTTACCTGTAAATGGCAAATCTTGTAGGAGAATAAGAAAAAGGTAAGGGCTCCTTTGCTTAAACTGGCATTTTATTTGTGGCATAACTGTTAATCTTGGTAATACTTTGAGTACTTTTAATATGAAATGAATTTACTGTTTCTTGCTAGAATTTGCTAACCTGGAGTGACCAGGATAATCCTCTTGCAAGAACATGGCCATTCAATATTACTTCTTTTTACTGTACCCTTGCAGTTAAGAACTGCAGCTATTCTGAAATTGTTTGTATTTTATTTTTTGTTTATACCAACCTTCAAACAAGATACAGGCTCTGAATAAAAAACAAAATTAATTCATAAGTTGATGTGTGCTGGGATTTGGAACTTCAAGTACTTTCACAGTATTTGAGTTGTGACACATTCTTCTGTTTCCCTGATCATGTGTAAACTCCATAACTCATTTTGAGATGTCTTAACAATCTCTACAAGAAATCAGTGTATCATGTTGAGGAATATTCTTTCAATTATTGTTTTGTCACTTCTCCATTCCTGTTATAAGAGATGACATGAAGCAAGAAAAATTTTAGTGGCCAAAGACCCACACCACCTTAGCAGACTGGTTTTTTGGTTTTGTTCTCTTTTGAGACAGAGTCTCACTATGTTGCTCAGGCTGGCCTTGCACTCATTATGTAGCTAGACTGGCCTGGATCACCTAGTGATTCTCCTGCCTCAGCCTCCAGAGTGCTGGGATTACAGGCATGTGCCACCACAGCCAGCTAGCAGATTGATCTTCATAGCAGTTTTCCTAGAATTGAATGTGTGCTGTTACCATGAGCAGGTCCCAGCGCTGCTGTTCTCTATCCCCAGCCCCTTACTGAGCCTCAGGAAACCTGTGGGCTTTGGGGAAGGCATCCCTATGTCCTTAGTAACCACTTACAGACTACCTCTTAGAAGGGACTGCTTTCCACATAAGCTGGTCTCCTCGCTCGGTGTCCGGACTGTGTTTTCAGGGTGACATTTGCAGGAGCACCCTCTTTCTGAGACCTGTCCCCCATGCACACTCACATACTTCTAGACATTTCTGGGATGGTGAAGGAGGAACTCATTCGATGCTGCTCTACAGAGGTGAAGAATCAAGATCTAGATAAGGAAACACATTCACTGCTGTCCTACAGAGGTAGGGAATCAAGACCTAGATTAGGAAACATTTGAATGTCTGAAACAGCACTTTTGTGAGTAAATTTACTTATATCAAAGGAATTTTTTTGAGTAACTATTTTTTATCCTAAGGAAAAACTTGGTTCTGCTTTATATAAATAGTAGTAATCCTTGAGACATAAATGGTTTGCCTTTTGCTTGAATTCTGGGAGTTGGCATAATTGGCCTCTCATGCAGTACCTTAGATTGTTAAGGATAAGGACCCTTCTTTGCTATAACTGACTTCTATATTCCTAAGTAACCTTTAGTTTGCTTTCTTGCTTAAATTACTTAGTTTGCCCACTCCCTTTACCTTGGTTTTAGAAGATGCAATTATGGAAAAATGTAAGTCTCACTCTAACCTACAATCTTACAGGAAGAATTAGAATTTAGCAATTTTTTGTTCCTTTGTTTTATTTTTATTCTAGTTTGGGGAAAATATCTTCAAATAGTGTGTTTTACTCAAATAGTGTGCTCTCTGAGGTGATTCTAAAGTATTTATAAGGCAAAATACTATCTCCTCCGCGAAAAATTCCTTGAATGGTTTTCTGATGATGTTCTGTGCCATTGTTTCTCAGTTGTTTTAGTGGGATACTTGCTTCAAAATAAACTAAAGGTTTTATTTTTTAAATGCAGATTTCAGGCCATACGCTCTGTAATTCTTATTTTGGAATGATACCTAGCTAATGTTTATGCCCAATAAAATCTAAAAATTGCTGTGTAGCACTTTGTTCTTGCCATTAAACAGCTTAGCAAATAAATGTTAACTAATGGGGCAATGTAATGTAAGTAAGGTGTTTGTACTTATTACTTTCTAGAAATATTTTACTTTTTCCCATCAGGTTCTTACTAGTTTTAATAACTGCCATTCTATACGCAGAAGAAGCCTTCTAGGAAAAGTTTTGTGGGGGAAACTGACAGTTGTACTTGGCAAACTTCACAGTATGGTTTGGACAGTTTAGTTCTTTCTTCTGTGGGTGGGGCAGGACTGGAGTTCAAACTCCTGATCTTGTCTTGGCAGGCAGGCACTTGTGCCATGAAGCTATCTCCCTGGCCCCTGGACAATTTAATTCTTTTTTTTTTTTTTTTTTTGTGGGACCGAGGTTCAAACTCATGACCTTGCACTTGCCTATAGTTTGTTTTCCAGGACCAATCTGGTTCTACAAGGAAGCAAGCATGGGAACAGCCATTTGGGTCACTATGGAAAGCAGGACTTTGGTCCTTTTGTCAACCTACAGATAGGACAGGCATGCCAAGAGCGACCAGGCCCATGATCCCTTTGTCAGCATCCCTCATGGCCTGCCTCTCTCTTGCCATCTTTTTTAATATTATGGCTGACTCAGCCTGCCCTGGGGGTGGGGCTGGCACAGCATGTGGTACCGGAGATGGAACCACTGTCCCTGCAGTTGCCCAAGCTTGCCTAACCAGGTGCTTTAGACTGCTGAGCCATCTCACCGGCCCTCTTTTGCCAGCTTTGATTTGCAATCCTTGGGCCAGGAAGATAACTCAGCAGCACAGCGTCTGCCTGCCTGGCAAGCACAAAGCTTTGAGTTTGATTCCTGGTACAAAAAAAATTACAATCCTCTGCTTATTTCCACAAGGCCTGTGTGCTATCTGCATTCCTAGGTAAAGCCCTCTGTAAAAGTACAGTAATTGTGCTCACTAGTGCACACGCATCAATCATGTTTGCATTCTTAAGTTACTAGAGCAAGCATGTGCAGAGAAGGACATTCAGACTTCCTATAGAGGGGGCTAGAGTTTAAAATCTCAGCCTAGTAATATTGAGGGGGACAGGGTAGCCCCAGCAGAACACAAGTTCTCTAACTGCTAAATGATGATTACTCCATCTCAGAAGAGAATAATAAGGAAATAAAACCTTTGAGACTGCAAAGCAAGATCTGGTTATTTGTCAAAATGGTGTATATAGGGCTAGCAAGATAGCTCAGTGGTCTAAAGAGCCTGCTTAGGCAAACTTAGGCAACCCCAGGGACCGTGGTTCCACATTCTGTGCCAGCCCCCACCCCCAAGGCGGGCTGAGCCAGCCATAATGTAACATAAATAAAGTAAAGTTAAAAAATTTAGTTTTAAAAAAAAAGTGTATGTAGCTCAGGTAAATCATTGTTCAACTGAAGTAGATCTCAAGCTACAAGTATTGACTTATTTTTCCAGTTTTATAGAAATGTGCAGTTTGTACAAATGCAAATACTTTAGGAGGGAAAACACATCCAACCATTCATTCGTTGCTCATCACCAACTGAGTCACTCTGCAGATAACTGAGGCAAGCCCACTTGTTCATTCCATTCCATAGCTTAGTATCCAAGTGTACTTCCCACCTCCCGACTCCCTGTAGGTCACACAGTGTGCCTGCCCCCTTCTTTGTCAGCTTCAGGAGTCTAAGTGCCTCATAAATGACTGGTTGACCCCTAAACTGGCACTGTTGCTGTCCCAAGTACCCTTTACATATACCCACACGGGTCTGTGCTTTTTGACTATGTCTGTGTCTCACCATCTCCGTATCTTCCTTATCATCAGCTGTCACTTGCTGCTGTCTTGTGTGCCTGCCTCCTGCACTAGGTCCTTCGTTGGCTGCTTCTGACTGCTGCGAACTGAAACCCCAGACGCCATGCTTGCCACAGTTGTACCTAAAGGAAGAGTAAGTAACCCAAACAGGCTGAGGGCTTTTCTGGCAGTAAGATGCATGGACTGTGTGATGCCTGTGTGGCTGCTGACATTCCTTTGTTTGCCTTAAAAACATGCTACAAATTTTGCTGGAATATGTGACCTCCATGTATTGGACTGACTAATCAGCTTTTATGTATTGATGTTCCCAGGACTCTCTACTAATGAATTCAACTGTAAAAGGAACTGTGACTGTCATCTTTGTATAAATCATTGTATATATTTCAGAAATGTTAAATATTTTGTTTTTGTTCATTCATTCTTAGTCCAGTATAGCAGCTTAAAATTTATGGGGCTGGGATAGTATTCTTGAAATGAGGTGATTAAATGAATTAAATGTTGCTAGTTCATTGCATTTGAATAGAATTGTTTTAAGTTAAATAAGCATATTAATTCTATATTTAATTTATGGGGCCAAATGTGGTGGCGCATACCTGCAATCCCAGCAGGAGGATTGTTGCAAATTTGAGACCAGCTTGGCTACGAAGTGAGCTCAAGGCCAGCCTGAGCTGCATAGTGAGGCCCTGTCTCAAACAGACCAAAAAAAAATGGCCATTAATAACATCAGTGATTGGGGCCAGGGAGATAGCTCAGTGGCACAAGTTCCTGCCTTGTGCCAGTCCAAGGTCCTAAGTTTGATCCCCGGCTCCAAAAACAAAACAAAAGAATCAGTAATTATACCCTTATAGATAAACACTGAGAACTATTTCTCTCCATACTAAATGACTGCATTTAGCTGTGCCTATATAAGTTTTCACGTCTAAATGTCTTTGTTTTTAATAGTTGCTCTGAGTCCCTGGTTAATGTCCCTGCTTACTTAAGTATGTGAGTGATAGTAGCCTTTCTCCACTTTCCTTTTTGAGGTTTTGTTCTTTGGTTTTTTTGGTTTTCTTTTTGAGACAGGGTTTTGCTGTGCGGTTCAAGCTGGCCACAAATCAAAACTCCTGCCTTAGCCTCCTGAATGCTGGAATTACAGGCGTGTGCTTCCACCTCCTCTGTATTCACCTCTGACCTGCTTTAGTTAGAACTGTGTGTAAAGTAGGAGTAAAAAGACACAGTGAGGCCAGAAGTGGGTTGTGCACAGGTGAAGAGAATTTCATGGCATCTGTTAGTCACTGCCTGTTAAGTCGGTCTCTTTAATCCAGTGAAGTCCCTGACTCAGTACTTGTTCTCAAGGGACAAGAGTTGTTATTATGCACAAGGGTCCATTTCATTTTCCTACTTTCTCTGAAGTTAGTTTTCACCATAATCTGTCAGCTGTGATTAAAACCAGTCCATTCAAGGGGCCCGAGAGATATCTCAGCTGTCTAAAGTGCCTGTTTAGGCAAGCTTAGGCAACCATAGGGACCACAGTTTGATCCCAGGCACCATATGCTGTACCAGCCCTACCCCCAGCTTGGCTGAGCCAGCCAGAACATAAACTTTAAAAATCAGCCCATTCAAGTTAGCAGTTTCTATAGTATTTTCTTTTTTTTTTTTTTTTTTTGTCTTTTTGAGACAGGGTCTCACTATGCAGTTGAGGCTGGCCTTGAGCTCACTTTTGTAGCCCAGGCTGGTCTCGAACTCACACCGATCCTCCTGCCTCAGCCTCCCGAGTGCTGGGATCACAGGCGTGAGCCACCATGCCCAGCTCTATAGTATTTTCTACTTGGTTTGGAAAACACATGCTATTAAATGTATTTGGGTCTTTTTTTTTTTTTTTTTTTTTTTTTTTCTTAAAACAGAAGTATCTTCATTTCCAAGACACAAAGTAGAGTTAAGCCCTGAAAAAGAAGAAGACATTTAGAATTGACAGAGATCGACAAATAAGATCTGTAGAGTAAGACTTGTAGACTCCAGGCAGTTAGACCACAAAGGATTTATTCCTTGGTATGCTACTTCTTTAAGTAGTATCTTTATTTTCTTTCTTTCTTCTTGCTTTCTTTTTTTTAAGACAGGGTCTCACTATGTAAGTTCTGACTGGCCTTCAGTTCCCAGGCTGGCCTAAAATTCACAGTGATCTTCCTGCCTCAGCATCCTGAATGCTGAGGTTATAGGTGTGTACTGCCACACCCAACTAGAATCTTTATTTTTGTTCAGCTAAAGGAAATATATACGTTAAAAGCTTACCAATAGTTATCAGTTATTAGACACAGATAGGCTAAAGTGAATGCCTGAATTTCCCCTATCGTTCTATGACTGAATTTCCCCTATCATTCTGTATTTGGTATGTATGAATTGCCATTTAACATGTAAAACAAGCAGATGACTTTTTTTTTTTTTTTTCTTTCTTTCTTTTTATTTTTTGACTTGATTTTTGAGACAGAGTCTTGCTATGTAGTTCAGACTGGCCTCAAACTTACTGTGTAGTCCAGCCTGGTCCTTAGCTCAAGTGAATCTTCTTGTCTCAGTCTGCTAGGTACTAAGATTTTTTTTTTTTATTTTATTTATTTATTTTTTTTCTTGTTTCAGAACCTTTGTTTATTCACTCATTTTTATGGCCGGCTCAGCCCGCCCCGAGGGTAGGACTGGCGCAGCATGTGGTGCCAGGGATCAAACCGAGGTCCCTGAAGCCGCCCAAGCTTTCCCAAGCAGGCACTTTAGACCACTGAGCCATCCCGCCAGGCCCCCGGTACTAAGATTACAGTCATGCACCACCACACCTGGCTCAGTTTCTTGAGGCTACCATTACTGAAGAAGTAGTCACAAAATTAAATCTGAGTTGGTGCAATCAGGAGAAAGCTTCTCTTGATAATCATGAGAGGAAAATAATTCTACTCAAGTGTCATCATCAGAAACTAAAAAGCGATAACCTGAGCCCAGGACCACGCATGCACATGTTTAGCAATCCAAAAAATACACTTGACTTCATGGATGTCTTTAAATGTGTGGTCAATTAAAATGCAACAATATATATATATAAAATGGCTGGCTCAGCCTGCCCTGGGGGTGGGGCTGGCGCAGCATGTGGTGCCAGGGATCGAACCACAGTCCCTGCAGCTGCCTAAGCTTTACGAAGCAGGTGCTTTAGACCACTGAGCCATCTCACCAGCCCCTAAAATGCGACTTTTAAATGCTCCACATTTTAATCTGTCTTAAACTATCACCAGACTGGACAGTTTATTGTGATAGAACAGTGTAACCTATGGATACTTGTGTCTACACTCTGTTTAACATGAGTACAGACCACAAGATATGGCTGTAGAAATGAATATTTCCTCTCGGATTTCTATCTCAAGAATTGTTTTGCGGGGTGGGGGTCTTTTTGAGAGACGGCCTCACTACGCAGTTCAGGCTGGCCTTGAGCTTACTTTGTAGTCCAGCCCAGTCTAAAACTAGCAACAATCCTCTTGCCTCAGTCTCCCAAGTTCTGGGATTATAGACGTGTGCCACCACACCCAGCTCTTAAGAGTTTCTTACAGTAAGGAATAAGTTTACTACTTTATGCTTTTATTTCTGATTTGTCAAGCCTTAGGAGGCTAGACAGGAAGATTGTCATGTGTTTGTGGCCATCCTGGACTACACAGTCAAACACTTATCAAAAAAAAAAAATTGGTCTTGGTAGTACACACTCATAATCCTAGCACTCAGAAGGCTGAAGGATTACCCTGAGTTAGAAGCCAGCCTGAGCTACACAGTGAGACCTTGTCTCAAAAAAAAAAAAGTTTTAGTTTGATGATGTTTCCTAAAAGTTGAACTTTTTCTAGCATTAAAGCATGCCTTCTACACATTTACTTTTGTAATATCCTAAACAACAGGCATGTCATTTACTCTCCCTGCTAACTAAATTTTAAGGAAATGAACTGTATTCTAAGTCACAGTGTGTTCTGCGTGTCATCACACTGGTCTGTGCCTTCTGTCCACCTGGGACTAAAATGACACCTCCCATGCACAGTGCCAGTGGGTGGCTGTGTCACCAGCTGGCAGCTACTCCCACCCTGGGGAGGCCATGTCCTGCCAATGCAGCCCCAAGCTCTAGGGGTGCCGAGCCCAGAAGCCGCCAAGCTACAAGCGCTCCAGAGGAGTTTCTGTTTGGGTTTGTTCTAGGTATGGTCCCAGGGATCCCAGATCCAACCAGGCCCCTGGGCCTATCCTAGAACCAACCTAAGCCCGCGCATCACTCCTGACCACCAGGAGCACCAAGACAGAAGACACAGAGCCCAGCTGAGCCCAGCCAAGCACATGCAGTCCCGCGCTGGCTCCTGGGCTTCCACCTGGGGCAGCAGACCTTCCACCGCCTGTGTGTGTCTGCCTGGCTGATTCCTACTAGAGAAATGCTGCATGTTCAGTATTCCTCGTCAGTGAGGACAGTTCTTATGATTTTCGCTATGAGATAATGAAATAGGCTAAAATATCCATGTTTAGCAGAAGCCACAAAAGTCAAGCCCAGCCCCCAAAGAACCCTCCTCCAAAATTGATGGGTTTTGTTTTCCTCAACACCTACTCTACAACACTACTTCCAGGGCAGTAACTGAGCCACCTTTTGCAGGTTGCTAAAGTGTGGCCTTCTGATGCCAGGGCTGTGTTTGCTGGCACCCCCCTCTGTGCACTGGGAAGCCTGTCCCTCTCATGTCTTCCTAAAGCTGCCCCACTTCCAGCACTGTGAGAGGTTCTGCTTCATGGATTAAAGCAGGCAGGTGGTGGAGTGAAGACAGGTTAAGATGTTAACCTGCTCTGCATCAGGGTTGTGCAGAAGAGATTACTGAGTGTATTTTCACTCCTGGCTGTTCTGGAATTTTAAAATATTCTGACATAGTAAGTTCATCAGGAGGAGCTAGCCTCCATTGTCTTACATTTCTGTGTAATCAGAAGTGGAATTTCTGAAAAGGCATGAAAGCTTGCCCAAGAATTCTGCAGGACCTTCAAAGCAGTCTCGGGTCACTGTGGGTAGATCAGACCCACGTGGAGAAGGACGAGGCTAGTGTCTGTCTGGGGTTGCCATCCCAGCATTAGGGGAGCAATCACCCTTACAGGCTGGTGGCCTGGCTCAGTGGGGTACTGCCATACCACAGTCACCAGGACACCATACTCTGATGTTTACCTCCTCTCTCCTGAGTCCTGCCATGTTTTGTTGTATACATGCTCACCCTGGAGCTCAATGAACTATTTCTTGACAGCCTCGAATGAATATGAGCTTTAGGTTTCCATAGGTCCGTGTGGTCAATATCTGGATGTCTCTGCCTTCCCCTCCTTCACTCCATCCTGCTCCCTAGAACTAGGGATTGAACCAAAGGGTTAGCATATAGCAGTATCCCCAGCCCTTTATTTATTTTATTTTAAAACAAGATGTCAGCCAGGCGTGGTGGCGCACACCTGTAATCCCAGCACTCTGGAGGCTGAGGCAGGAGGATCGGTGAGAGTTCGAGACCAGCCTGGGCTACAAAACTGAGCTCAAGGCCAACCTGAACTGTACAGCGAGACCCTGTCTCAAAAAGACAATAAACAAACAAACAAACAAATAAATAAATAAATAAAACAAGATGTCACTAAATTGCCCAGGTTGGGTTCAGCCTTGTGATCATCCTCCTGCCTCAGCCTTCTCCAGTGTGGGCTTACAGGTTTGTACCACCATACCCAGCTATGCTTCATTGTTTAGACAGGGTCTCACTATGTGTTTAGGCTGGCCTTGAACACACTGTGTAGCACTGGAATTTATGTCACTCCTCCTGCCTCAGCCTCACAGGAGCTGGGATTACAGGTGTGTGCCACCATGCTCAGCCCAGCTTCGATCTGTTGACATTGTGTGCACTATTTAAAGAACCTTGTTTGTAAAGTCAGCCTTCAACTGAGTGTGATGACAGGCCTGTAATCCCACCACTAGGGAGGCTGAGGCTAAGGCTGGAGGATCATCATGAATTTGAGCCAAGCCAGGACTAGGCAGTAAGACCCTATCCTAAAGAAATAAAGTCTGCCTTTAGGCCTGGGGTGCAGCTCAGTGATAAGAGCACTCACCTGCTACACACAAAGCCTCGTTTCATTTGCATCACCACAAAAAAATTAATAGAGGGGGCTTTTGGGTTATCTCAGTGATTTAAGCACCTGCGTGGGCAATCCCAGTCACCCACAGGGGATGGCAGGCAGTTCATTCCCCACACCTACCCTTAAGACAACCTAAGCCATCCAAAAAAAAAACTTCTCAACTTAAAAAAAAAAAAAAATTAATAGAAATACAGACAGAGAGGGCCAAGTATGTGGCACATGCCTATAATCCCAGCACTTGGGAGGCTGAGGCAGGAGGATCAGTGTGAGTTTAAGACCAGCCTGGGCTACAAAAGTGAGCTCAAGGCCAGCCTGAACTACATAGCAAGACTCTGTCTCAAAAAGAAAGAAATAACAGAATTTGAGAACATTCTTCCAAAGATACTTAGTTTTTACTTTTTGAGCACTTATGCTTTTATATTAGAACTATATATTTCCTAACTGTAACCAAAGGCAAGATTATAATCTTTTGGAATTATAAAAATACCATAAAAGTTACCCTTTTGACTATTTCTTAAGTGTACAGTTTAAAAGTTTAAATATTCACATTCCTATTCTAGTGTAATCTCTGGAACTTTCTTGCTGTGTAAATCTGAAGCAAGTTAGATACCCAGCCCTCTCTGCTGTCACCAAGCCTGTAGCTGCCACTGTGCTTTCTGGCATGTGCTCCAGTCTATCTTGCTCGTATCTGTGGCCGCTGTCTTTCAGCAGCCAGTGCTCCTGTGTAGCATACCCATCAGTCTGTCCTCTTTTGATGGCCATCTGAGTGGCCCCTGCCTCTCATGTCTTACCTGTAATGATGCTGTGGATGTGGTGTATAGGTGTCTTTTTTTTTTAAATACAGGACTTTATTCATTGCCTGTGTATTTTATCACATCAATTTTTGGTCAGCTGTTTTCAAGAATTCCCAAGAAGTTAACTGTAGGTTTGTATAAGGCTGTACTGTGAAACTGTCCCTCCTAGCCCTAATAAAAGCTGCACTTCCTTGGATCATTTGTGTGTGTTCCTTTTTCACCATTTTTTGTAACATTAATAGCAAGAAGGAAATATCTTTTTTCTTCCCTTTTTCTCTCATACACACACACACACACACACACAATACAGATATGGAGAGGATGCATGAGCATCAAGGCCAAGTGTAGTGACACACCTGTAATCCCAGTACTTGGGTGACACAAACGATGTCCCTGTGAGTTTGAGGCCTACCTGGCTTACTTTGTGGTACCCTCTGTCAAAATTAAAAATAAAGTAATCCCAGCACTCGGGAGGCTGAGGCAGGAGGATCTGTGAGAGTTCGAGACCAGCCTGGGCTACAAAACTGAGCTCAAGGCCAGCCTGAACTGTACAGCGAGACCCTGTCTCAAAAAAAAAAAAGACAAAAAAAATTAAAAATAAATTTGAAAGCCAGGCATGGTGGCGCACACCTGTAATCCCAGCACTTGGGAGGCTGAGGCAGGAAGATCGGTGCAAGTTCAAAACCAGCTTGGGGGGCCCAGCAGGGTGGCTCAGTGGTCTAAAGCACCTGCTTAGGAAAGCTTGGGGGCTGCAGGGGCCGTGGTTCGATCCCCGGCACCACATGCTGTGCCAGCCCTGCCCTCAGGGCAGGCTGAGCCAGCCACAAAACTAATAAATAAACAAAAGTTCCAAAACAAGAAAAAAATAAAATAAAAAATAAATTCTTTTTAAAAAAAAAAAAAAAAAAAAAAAAAAAAAAAATCTTTTTAAAAAAAAAAAAAGAAAAGAAAAAGAAACCAGCTTGGGCTACAAAAGTGAGCTCAGGGCCAGCCTGAACTGCATAGTGAGACCCTGTCTCAAAAAGACAAAAAACAAAAAATAATAAAATAAAAATAAATAAATTCAAGAAGAAAGATGGCAGGTGTCCAGGGAAGCCTTTCTTTCACTAGCCCAGCTTTTGTTGCTCACTTCTGTGCCTCAAGTGATTTTCTCAGGATGAAACCTGCTTAGACTTAACATTCTTATGCCACTAGACAGGATCTACAACAAATACTCACTGATTTGAGCTCCCTACAAAAAGATCTGTACCACAGCAGGGCATTAAGTCCAGGGTCTCACTGTGCTCCTGGGAACACAGGAACACCCAGCACGGCTCCTGGGCCAACACTGGCCGGGGAAGGTGGCCTCTTTGAAATGAACTTTAAGCTGCTATTCCCCAGAAGAGATCTTATGCTAGGCGTAAATATCCAGGAGGGCGAGTTTCTAAATTGGGCTCTCATGGGTCATTTTCTAATTAAAAGTGAACCCTCGTGGTGGTACACACCTGTGATCCCAGCATGCAGGAGGCCAAGATGAGGATCACCACAAGTTCAAGACCAGTCTGGGCTACACACTAGATCCCATCAAAAACCAGGAATGAGTAAATAGAAGAGCATAGGACATATTATTCTAGGCCTTTTCTGGTTCCAAATGAATTTTAAGAATGTTTTCTCTAAGTCTGTGAGATATGTTAACAGTATTTTCAGTGAGATTACATTAAATCTGTATAACAATTTTGGGAGTATGGCCATTTTTACTATATAGGTTCTTCCTACCCAAGAGCAAGGAAAATCTCCATTTTCTGATACCTTCCTCAGCCTCCTTTTTTAAGGTACTGTAATTTTCACTGTACTTTTATATCCTTTATTAGATTGATTCCTGACAATTTTTTTAATATCCTGAAGGGTATGCTTTCCCAAGTTTTTCTCTCTGAGTGTTAACTTTGTATCCTGCTTCACTACTAATTTTTTAATACATTTGGTACACTAAACAGCTTGGACTTGTAGTGATCCTCCTGTTTTTAGCCTCCCCAGTGCTGGGATTACAGCTGTGTGCCACCATGCCTGGACTTGATTGCCAGTTCAGGGTGTCCCAGGGGCAGGGCTGGTGTGGCATATAGGATAAGTGATCAAACCCTGGTCCCTGTGCTTGCCAAAAAAGGTGCTCAGTCTGTCAGCCCTTGAATTTGAATATTAAATCTAGAAGTCATTGCCGGGCGTGGTGGCGCACGCCTGTAATCCCAGCACTTGGGAGGCTGAGGCAGGAGGATCGGTGTGAGTTCGAGACCAGCCTGGGCTACAAAACTGATCTCAAGGCCAGCCTGAACTGTACAGTGAGACCCTGTCTCAAAAAGACCAAAAAAAAAAAAAAAATCTAGAAGTCTTGGTGGAGTTTTTGGGATCTCCTATATGGAATGTCACATTGTCCACAAATAATTTTAACTTCTTCCTTTCCTACCATTATCCCATTTATTGCTTGTTCCTGTCTAACTGCTCCAGCTAATGTTTCCAGAACTATACTAAAAATATGTTAAAAAAAAAATTCTGAACAGCAATGACAAATCAGGACATCACAATCCCAAACCTGAAATTGTACTACAATGCTACTGTAATAAAATCAGCACGATACTGGCAAAAACACAAGCCTGATTATCAGTGGAACAGAATGGAAGATATGGATGCATCCCCAAACATTCAGCCACCTTATCCTTGACAAAAAAGCCAAGCATGTTCACTAGAAGAAAGACTTTAATAAGTGGTGCTGGATGTGGTGGCTCACACCTGTAATCCCAGCACTAGGGAGGCTGAGGCAGGAGGATTGGTACAAGTTCAAGACCAGCCTGGGCTACAAAAGTGAGCTTAAGGCCAGCCTCAACTGCATAATGAGACCCTGTCTCAAAAAGACACACACACACACACACACACACAAAGTGGTGCTGGAAAAACCGGCCGTCCACATTCTGAAAGCTAAAATTAGACCCATGGCTATCACCATACACTAAAGCAAAAATGGATCAGAGATCTAAATATTAAAATAGAAACAAATATACTAAAAGAAAAAATAGACCTAGATGCATGCAGAGACTTCATGAACAAAACCCAGACCACAAGGGAAATAGTACAAAGACTCAATAAATGGGATCTCATCTTAATAAAAAAAAAAAAAACTTGCACAGCAAAAGGAAATCAACAAAGTGAAAAGACAACCCACAAAGTGGGGAAAAATAGCCAATGTTACCGCAAAGGACTTATATTCAGAACATTGAGACAATTGAAGAAATCAGACCCCAAATTGAAAGAGCCAATCCAAAAATGGGCATTGGAGATGAATAGGTACTTCTCAGATGAAGAAACAAATGGCAGATACATGAAAAAATGTTCAGCATCATTGGTTATTCAAGAAATGCAAGTTAAGAAAATACTGAGATTCCATCTCACTCCAGAAAGAATGGCTATCATTAAATCAACCGATAACAAATGCTGGGAAAAAAGAACGCTCCTCCACTGTTGATGGAGTGTAGAGTGATGCAACCACTGTGGAAATCAGAGTGGAGATTCCCTAAGAGCTAGGATTAGAGATCCAGTTTGAACCAGTTATTTCCCTTCTGTGTATCTTCCTAGAATTACAGTGATATTTGTACTCCCATGTTTCTAGCAGCACACTTTCTTGAAAACAGCCCAAATGCCCATCAAGCAAAGACTAGATTTAAGGGCCGGCCAGATAGCGGACTAAAGCACCTGCTTAGGCAGACTAAGTGACTGGGAATCGATTCCCAGCAAGCTGCGCGAGCCCCACTCCTGGGACTCTGAGACTGGGCGTGACGGCACACGCCTGTAATCCCAGCACTCAGGAGGCTGAAAACAGTAGGCTCGCTGAGTCCGATTTGTGTAGTGAGACCCTGTAGTCTTTGTACTAAATACATTTTAAAAATAGAATAGATTTAAAAGATATGGGTTTTTTATATAATGGCATACTACACAGCCATAATGAAGGCTAAGATGGAGTCTTTCTAGGTAAGTGGATGCAACTGAAGGCCATACTTGTAAGCGAAATAAGTCAGACCTGAATGCATAAACATTGTCTCATGTGAAAAAATGAACAAGTAAATGAAATCCAAGGTGGCCAGGGAGATAGCTCAGGGACACAAATGCCTGCCTGGCAAGGGCAAGGGCCTGAGTTCGATCCCTGATTCCGCAAAATAAATAAATAAGATCCAAAATATTCAATAGATATTATGAATTGGGAAGAAATTGTTCAAAGAAAAGGGGTGAAGGAGATAGTTCAGTGGAATAAGTGCTTGCCTGGCAAGTGCAAGGTCTGGTACCTTGTTCAATCCCTGGTACCACACACAAAAAAAGGATTTTTTTCAAAAGAAAAGACAAGACAAATTGATAGAAAAAAGAAATGAGGAAAGGAAAGATAACTGTATATACAACAGTTAAGATTGTTACATAGCTATTCTCTTAATTCATTAAAAAGGTTTTGTACTAATGTAGAGACAAGATATGTGTGTGGGCCAGTGAGATAGCTCAGTGGTCTAAAGCGCCTGCTTAGGCAACTGCAGGGACTGCAGTTCAGTCCCCAGCACCACATGCTGCACCAGCCCCACCTGTAGGTCAGGCTGAGCTGGCCATAACAAAATTTTTAAAAATTTCTTTTAAAGATATGCATGCATGTATCTTCTACTCTAACTGCTAGGTAGACAACAATATGCAACGTATGGACTATTGTAACTATCCTAATGACCTATTTTCAAACTCAGCTTTATTGTCAGTTCTGTCTGTCTGTCTGTATAAAATAAAAAGGAAAGTAGGGTACTTGCAGTGCCCGTACCAGATTCTGAAGTCAGTGGGGAGGAAGTGCCCCATCAGGTAATCGTTTCTGATCTTCACGATCTGCTTTCGAAGGTCACTGGCAGATATGCTATAGCCATTGAAAATAGAGTTGGCAAATAGTAATTTTCCCCAAATGTACATCTGTAAAAGTTTATAAAACATTTTCAGAATCTGGCATATAGGTAGTTCTATATAGTCAAAAAAATGTTTGGGTGTTTCATGAGAAACATTCACATGCATGCACATTCAGCTTCTTACACAGCCCTAGGAGCCAGTATATTGTCTGAGAAAAAGTAAACAGACTCGTAGTTTGCTCACAGCTGGGTACGGTGTTGTACACCTGTAATCTCAGGACTCCGGAGGCTGAGGCAGGAGGACTGTTGTGAGTTCAAAGCCAGTCTGAGCTACATAGGGGTGTGCACTACATGGTGAGTCCTTCAAAACAGTATAAATACAGAAATAGCTTTCTCACTCAGAATCAATATCCTTAAGTACAAAGTTAGCAGCTGTTCCTACTCAAAATAAGCTGCCATCCTGCATTTCATTTCACAGCTACCCTGGCAGAAACAGCATAGAGCTTTCTACCTTGGAAGCCAGTAGATTGGAAATCTAAAAGTACTTCTCCACAACCCAGGCAACAGTTAGTTTGGGGTGGGCGGGGTGGCACTGACCTGCAATCCCAGCATGCTGGGGGACTGGGGAAGGAGAATATGAAGTTCAAGCCCAGCTTGGCCACATCAGCAACTTAGTGAGACCCTGTCTAAAGTTGGAAGACATGGGGTTTGAGGTCATTGCCGTGGGAGGGAGGGAGCAGGTGCAGGCAGTAGAGCAGGCCCTGGAGGCCTGTTCCATTCACCTTGTGCTGTTCTAGGCACTCGGCTTTTAGTGCCTGGGAGGAGAAACAGCCATCTGGAAGGGACTCACCATGCCAGGGTTTTCTCCTATAGAATGGACCTTTTCTTTCTCCCCAGTACCAGTGAATGAACTCAGGATCTTGTGCCTGCCAGGCAGGCACTTATGCCGCTGAGCCATCTCCCCAGCCTTCAGGAGAATGGAATTCAGTTTGCTCCCATTTCTTTAATACAAGAGCCCGATACTTGCTCATTCCTAACCCCACCCACACAGCCTATAATGGCTGGAAGGAGTTCTGTGGGTTCCTTGGCCTGAGTCCCTGTCAGTCACTTCATTCTTTAGCACCTGTACCCATTCATCTTGCTTGAACTTAGAAAATAAAGCTATGGTCTAGATTTAAAAAAAAAAAAAAACCTTGCCAGTGTGCAGGCCTGCAAACCTAGCACTCAGAAGGTTGAGGCAAGAGCATCTTGTAGTGAGTTTAGGGCCTGCCTACACTACATAGTCAAACACTGCAAAATATATACATAAATAAATCTTGCCGGGCGTGGTGGCGCACACCTGTAATCCCAGCACTCGGGAGGCTGAGGCAGGAGGATCGGTGTGAGTTCGAGACCAACCTGAGCTACAAAAGTGAGCTCAAGGCCAGCCTCAACTGCATAATGAGACCCTGTCTCAAAAAGACAAAAATAAAAATAAATCTTAAATGATCACTGCAAAACAGTGATGTAAAGACAATGTTTAGCCAGTGTTCTCACTCTAAATGTAAAATGCTTATATAATGAGAGAAAACCATAATTTTAAAAATTGAGAAGGGCTGGCAAGATAGCTCAGTGGACTAGGCAAGCACAGGGACCAGGGTTTGATCCCTGTTACCACATGCTGCTCTGGCCCCACCCCCAGGCATGCTGAGCCAGCCACCAAGTTCCAGGCTGGGTGGCACACACCTGTAATACCAGCACTGGGTAGGCTGACACAGCAGGATCACTAGAAGTCTGAGCTGCATAATGAGACTCTGTGCCAAATAATTTTTTTAATAATAAAAATAAAGGGGCTGGGGAGATAGCTCCGAGGCACAAGTGCCTGCTGGGCAAGTGCAAGGTCGTGAGTTCGAACCCTGGTCCCACAAAAAAAAAAAAAAATAATAATAATAATAAAATATGAGAGCTCAACAAGCATGGTGGTATGCACCTGTAATCCCCAGCATTGGGGAGGCTGAGGCAGGAGAATTGCAAGTTGAAGGCCAACCTGAGCGATTTAAGCAGCCCTAGTGTCAAACTAAAATTGGGGATTGGGGCTGAAGCTGGGTGGCAGAGGGGTGCTGGCTCAGTATGTGAGGGCCTGGGTCCTGGCCATTTGGTAGCCACACATCAGAAGACATCTTCCTTCCACTCTGTATGTGGCTACACTGTGACTTCATGGGTACCCTGGCACCTAGGGGGTGATACAGTGCTCAGCGTTTGTAAGAATAATGCAACTGTAACACCAAGAAATGAGACTGGGGGCCAGGTGTGGTGGCGCACGCCTGTAATCCCAGCACTCGGGAGGCTGAGACAGGAGGATCGGTGTGAGTTCGAGACCAGCCTGAGCTACCAAAGTGAGCTCAAGGCTAGCCTGAACTGCATAGTGAGACCCTGTCTCAAAAAGACCAAAAAAAGAAATGAGACTGGAAAGAAAAGCTTCTGTAAGTCATGACCACATCTAGTACCAAAATTGTTTTTCTTTTTAAAGACAGGAGCTCACAGTGTAGCACAGGCTGGCCTCCAATCTGTGGCAATCCTGCCTCAGCTTCCCGAGCTGGGCTCGAGGCATGTGCTCCCACGCCTAGCTCTACATGTTTTCTTAATGACGTGACTGAATTGCAGTTGAACTTTACATGCTGGAGTAGAGACTGGAGTGCTCCTCAGTAGGGGAGTGTGTGCTTAGCATGCACGTTTAAGCCCTAGCACAAGAAAGCAAAACAAAAACTCAAATAGCTGGGGCTGACAAGATAGCTCAGTAGTCTAAAGTACCTGCTTAGGCAAGCTTAGGCAACCTCAGGGACCGGGGTTTGATCCCCGGGACCACATGATGCTGCGCCAGCCCCACCCCCAGGGCAGGCTGAGCCAGTCATAACATAAATGAATAAATAAAGTTTTTTTAAAAAGAATATTTTTTGGGGCTGGGGAGATAGCTCCGAGGCACAAGTGCCTGCTGGGCAAGTGCAAGGTCGTGAGTTTGAACCCTGGTCCCACAAAAAAAAAAAAAAAAGAATATTTTTTTAGAAAGATTTTTAAAAAATTAAAAAACTCGAATAGTTTAACCAAAAGGTCTGAGCATTTCAATAGCCAAGAGCCTAGGTACTGTTTTCTCTGTAGGCTCTCTACTTTTTCTTTTTCTTGTTTCAGAACTTTTGTTTGTTTGCTTATTTTATTTTATGGCCAGCCCCGCCTGCCCTAAGGGCAGGACTGGCACAGCATGTGGTGCCAGGGATCAAACCGCGGTCCCTGCAGCTGCCTAAGCTTTCCTAAGCAGGCGCTTTAGACTACTGAGCCATCCTGCCAGGCCCAGGCTCTCTACTTTGAAGTAGATTTTTTGTTTGTTTTTGAGGTGGGGTCTTACTATGTAGCCCAGGCCAGCCTTGAACCCCTGGAGAGCTTTCTGCCTCAGCCTCTGAAGTGCTGGGATTACAGGCACTCGGCACTCACAATCACACCTGGCTTCTTTCCTCTGGGAGGGGGCATGATTATCCCTATTTTAGAAGGCCATTGCCAGGCTTTAGTGAAGAGGAATCGTAACTGTGGGTCACTAATTACCATGGTCACATGAATGACTCATGGAGGGGGGCCGCGGTGGGGGCCCCAGTCACACAGACTGTGCCATCCTCACAGTACACAGGCCCAGGCCCAGCGATGGTGCTGTGGTGTCCTTGCCACACAGGTACTGATCATAAGGGGACTCCAATACAAATCAAAGGTGTGCACCCAAGCTGGCCACTGCGTTATTCTCCTGAGACATCAGTGCCTAACTTACCTGCCTACCTACCTACTACCTACTACCTACCTATTTTATCTTTCTTCCTTATTTCCTTCTTTCTGAGACAGGGTCTCACTGTGCACCCCAGGCTGGCCTTGAACTCAGTGATGCTCCTGCCTCAGTCTTTTGAGTACTAGAAATGCACATGACCAGCAACTTAATTTTATCCCCCTTTTCTGAAATTTCTCTTTGTCCTTGAAGCTGCAATCACACCCAGGATCTCATGCCCTTGAGTAAAGCACTCTACCCTACATCCTCAACCCAGTTCCATAGTTTGAGACAGTCTCAGTAAGTTGCCTGGGCTGACTTTGAGGTTGCAGTCCTCCTGCCTCAGCCTCCCCAGAAGCAGAGATCATAGCTGTGGGCACAGACCTCGCTTCTGAGGTAGTTTCTTACACTGAGAGTGCAGCCTGGTTGGGGCGCAGCAGTTTATGGCTGAGGAAGTGCAGGAGGCAGCTCCCAGGGAGTTAGAGTAATTGGAACAAAAGTAGCCCCAGGCACCAGCTCAAAACCTCCTGAAGCTGTGCTCCCCCATCTGCAAGACCCAGCTTGTCCCTTCCCTCCACAGGGTCCGCCTCAGAGTCGGAGGCTCTGTCAGGTCGCAGCCTGCCACCACTTCCGGGCCAGCCTCTGTCAGTGTCAGTCCTCCAACACTTCCGGGTCACACTGGGTCAGACCCTACAGCTTGTTCTCCATCCCTCAGGTGTCGGAGCAGAGAGACCAACTGAGTATCGTGGTGCTCCGAGCTGGCCCATTGTTTCTTACACTAGGATGCTCCACACCAGCCCATCTCGGACCACATAGCAAACGACTGGCCCTGTCCACAGCACTGTGCATATACCAGGAAAATCCCCAGGACGATGTTGTGCCTCTGAACCAGAAGCGGGCAGTCGCGGCCCATCAGCCTAGATGCGTATGTGAGGTTGTGTCTGAGCAATCGGAAGGCAGCCTGATGGCTCTGAAAGATAAAGAATGGTGAGGATCTTCCAGCCCAGGCCAGCTAAGTGTGGGATCCAGGCCTGAACTCCCCACGATTGGGAGGCTGAGGCAAGATGACTTCAAGTCCAGCCTGGGAAAATTGGGTATCTCATCTCAAGATTGTTAAGCAATTAAAAATAAACCCAGACAATGTTTTCTGCTCCCCTCAGCAAGATTTGTGTCCTTGAACGCTAAATTCTAAATCTGTCCCCACTGCTTTTGATATTCTGTCAGAGACTTGCCAAAGACCTCTGTTGCCAAGGCTATAGCAGTTTCTTGTTTCTCACAAAATACATGTATTTTTGTTTTGTTTTGACATAGGGTCTCACTATATAGTTCAGACAGGTTTTGAACTCACTTTTGTAGCTCAGGCTGGCCTTGAAATTATGGCAATCCTCTTGCCTTACTCTCCTGACAAACTATGCATTGTAGGGTGTCATTATTATTGTTGTTGTTACTGTATTTATTTATTTATTTATTTATTCATTCATTTTGTCTTTTTGAGACAGGGTCTCACTATGCAGTTCAGGCTGGCCTTGAGCTCACTTTTGTAGCCCAGGCTGGTCTCGAACTCACACTGATCCTCCTGCCTCAGCCTCCCAAGTGCTGGGTTTACAGGCGTGCGCCACCACGCCCGGCTTGTTACTGTTTTTAGATAAGGTCTTGCTGTGCAATTCAGCGTGTGACCCTCCAACTCAGGGTGATCTTCCTGCCTCAGCCTCCTGAGGGATAGGATTACAGGTGTGCCTCACCAGCTCAGTTCTGCAGATTAAACATGGCTTTAAAGTCCTTTGCCAGGGCCTGGCAGGATGGCTCAGTGGTCTAAAGCGCCTGCTTAGGAAAACTTGGGCGGCTGCAAGGAATGTGGTTCAATCCCCGGCATCACATGCTGCGCCAGCCCTGCCCTCAGGCAGGCTGAGCCAGCCATGAAAATGAATAAATAAACAAACAAAAGTTCTGAAACAAGAAAAAAAATAATAAAATAAATTCTTAAAAAAAATAAATTAATTAATTAAAAAACTGTAATTTTGCTACAGTTATTATTTCTGATGGCTTTAGGCGATACCTGTGTTTTGGTTGTTCGACCCCCACCAGGGTTGCGACCCACAGGTTGAGAACTGCTAAACTAGTATATCCAGGGCCAGCCAGATAGCTCAGCAGACTAAAGTGCCCGCTTTGGCAGAGCTCAGTGGTTTGGGATCAATTCCTGGGGTGCCATACCAGCCCCGCCCCTGGGGCATCTGAGAAGGTGATTGAGACTAGGCGTGGTGGTGCACTCATAATCCCAGGATTTGGGAGGCTGAAATTTTGAGAATCATTACAAGTCTGATCCATGTAGTGAGATCCTATAGACCCTGTACTAAATACATTTTTAAAAAAATTAAAAACTAATATATCCAGGCCGAGGAGATAGCTCCATGGCACAAGTGCCTGCCTGACAAGTGCAAGGTCCTGAGTTCAAACCCAGGTCCCGAAGGAAAAAAAAATAAATAAAAGCTAATACATCCACTATGGGAATCCACACAAAGAGAATGCAAAGAAGAAAAGGAGGAGGAGAGAACAAGAAGAAGAGGAAGAGGAAGAGGAGGAGGAGGAGGCGGAAGAAGAAGAAGAAGGAGAAGAAGAGGAAGAGGAGGAGGAGGTGGAAGAAGAAGGAGAAGAAGAAAAGAAGAAGAAGAATATGAAGAAGAAGAAGAGGAAGAGGAAGAAGAAGAAGAGGAAGAGGAAGAAGAAGAAGGAGGAGGAAGAGGAGGAGGAGGAAGAGGAAGATTCCATTGACCAACCATACCCTTCTTGGACACAGTCAGAAAAGAATGAATGACATTATACTTTTGGATTGTTTTTGGTTTTTTGCCTTTTTTTTTTTTTTTTTTTTTTTTTTTTTTTTTTTTTTTTTTTTTTTTTTTTTTTTTTTTTTTTTTTTTT
>PVJA010021413.1:0-35563 GCA_004027025.1 Myocastor coypus | reverse complement strand
TTTTTTTTTTTTTTTTTTTTTTTTTTTTTTTTTTTTTTTTTTTTTTTTTTTTTTTTTTTTTTTTTTTTTTTTTTTTTTTTTTTTTTTTTTTTTTTTTTTTTTTTTTTTTTTTTTTTTTTTTTTTTTTTTTTTTTTTTTTTTTTTTTTTTTTTTTTTTTTTTTTTTTTTTTTTTTTTTTTTTTTTTTTGCTAGTACCATGTTGATTTTATCACAGTAGCTTTGCATTATAATTTCGTTTTTTCTATTTTAATATTTTTACAATAGTCTTTTGATAAATATGGTCATGAGAGTTGTTCATCAGTATTCAAGTTATGATTTTCCTGATTAGTCCGTAGTCATCCATAAGTGTAACAATTTATTGTATGAAACATCTGTCAAACTAGTAAGACTGCATCAATACATCCACCAGTTTTGGAATTTTTTGGTTACAGGGGCATATTTACCCCAAATAAACTTGTCTCTATGTGTCACAAGGCCCAATCTGCTCTCCTTCAACTCAATCACTGTTCCTTTGGTAATAACAGCCAAATTTGTATAAAGAGGTGATGAAGGATTCTTTTTCACACCAAGTATTTGCAGGCAAAAGGTGACTTTCAGTTCAGGATATGTTACATGGGTCTTAAAATGTCAGCCTATTGGCCTAATGAATCTTTTATATTAATGTGGCTTTCTTTAAAGCCATCTCAAACAAAGCCGACTTTAGGAACTATCCTCTTCTATGCCTTCTTTTTTCTCTGTTCAGTTCAAATATCTTTTAATACTTGTTTCTCCTTGGGCATGAACTTTGATCATAGCAACTTCCATTTTCCTACATTTTCTTTTCATTTTTGTTTAATCATACTGGAAATTACTTTTTCTTGAGACTGTTCCTCTGTGTCTGGCAGGTAAGCAGGTACTGCTCCTTGTGGAGTTTTTTCATCGTTATTTTGTTTGGTGTTTCTCATTTTATGCATCTTTTAAAAATAATATTATTACTTTTAGTAAGAAATAACAACGATACAGTTTCAAAACATGTTAGTAGGATAGTCCCTATAATTAATACAGTGCATGTTGTTTTCTTCATGATGAAGACATGATAACTTTTCTAAGCACTGTTAGTACAAATATTTCTTCTCATTCAGCTAAGATAAAGTAGCTATATGTATAGTCCAGATCCTCCATAATAGCAGTGGGTTATCAGCAGAACTGGCATTGTCAGAAGCTGTTGACTTGAGCCTTTTCCAGCTTAGCATAGTTATCTTGCTTTACTCTTTATGCCTTCTGGTTAGACTTTTCTCTTGAATGGTTAATGCCAAGTTAAAACATTTAACTTTTTAAAAAATCTGACAAGGTCAGTTAAGTCCTCAGAATTTATCTTAAAAACATATACAGCATTTAAAAAAAGTAATAAAAGAGAATAAGAAACAAGGAAACATACCATAGCACTGACCTGATACAATTTTGTATATGATTGGATTTTTAAACTTCTGTGTAAAGCTGCAAATACTTTTATAATCACATTATATAGCAACTTATTAGGATATCAATAATTGATGGAAAATATCAGTTCTATGTTAAAGTCTAAGGCATTTGATATTCGGAAAGACAGTGATGTTAAGCTCAAGTACCTATGTTATAGAATAATAATATCACTAAGCTTCTCTTTGGGGGAGCTAACAACAAGTTTGCAGACCAAAAAAATGGAGAAAAAGAAAGGCTACAAAGTTAGCCAATATTTTGACCCTAGCTCTTGAAAGTCATTGAGGTGTCAGGACATAAAAAAAAACCTGTACTGTAACATCCTATAACTCAGTGGTTTCCCAAATTTTTTGTTCAAGGAGATTATGGGACCACAGAGGAAAGGGATCGACAGTGTATGGTGTGCCTAAGGAGAGTCACCTACAGAGAAAACATTCTCTCAGGCTTTCACAGACAGCAAACCGATCAAACAATGGACATGACTCTTGCAGATCGCTCACACTGACAAAAACTAATGAATCTTTACAGTCTTTTTCATTTGTATTTTCTCCACATGGCACTGTCTGTGGTAGAGCTTAGCCTTTAGGCCAATCTATTATTGTTTTCTTTCTTTGAACATACTTGAGCCTCTCAACTTTCCTTCTTTCTCTTTTTCTCATGGTAATTCAAGTGTTATCCATAACATTTATGGAGTAATTCAATATATTCATTCTGTGTGGCATGATGAGAGCTGCGTAGCCCCTCTGTACATGGCCTCAGATCTACAAAGGGAAGTCCTAACTTTGGGGTGTCCCAGACATACAAGCTGCCTTTTTTAGTATAATTTCAAGTCAGGGATAGTAATGCCTCCAGCATTGCTTTTGTTGCTCATGATTGGTTTTGTTATTCTAGGTCATTTCTAGCTCCAAATAAATTTTAAGAATGTTTTCCTAGATCTTAAGGTATGTTTATGGTATTTTGATGAAGATTACACTAAATCTGTATAACAATTTCAGGAGTATGGCCATTTTTCACAACCTCGGTTCTTCTTTTCCAGGAGCAAAGAGTATCTTTCCATTTTCTGTAATTCTCTATGATCTCTTTCTTATAGTACCGTAATTTTCATTGAATTGATATTTTACCTCTTTAGTTAAATTTATTCCTTTAGTTATATTATTCACGGTGCTATTGTAAAGTGTATTGTTTCTTTAATTTCTCTCTCAGTGTGTTGTTATTTGTGTAAAGGAAGACTTTTTGGTATTGACTTTGTAACCTACTATGCTACTGAAATTCTTTATTAATTCTAGGAACTTCTTGGTGGAGTTTTTTGACTCTTTCAAGTACAGCATCATGTCATCTTAAAATAATGATAGTGTAACTTCTATTTTTATTCCATTTAAGTGTCTCTCTTGTCTAATAGATCTATCTAATCATTTCAGAACTCTGTTTATTGATTAGGACTGGTGATAGAGGACATACTTGTCTGTGCCTTAGTTGAGAATGACAGATTTCAGTTTTTCCACATTTACAATTATATTTGCAGTTGGATTGTCATAGAAGGCTTTTATCACTTTGAGGCAGAGGCCATTTATTCTAATTTCTGCAGAGCTTTGATCATGAGTGAATGTTGGACTTTGTCATGAATCTTTTCTGCACTAATTGAGATGATCATGTGGTTTTGGATTTGGCTTTATGCATATTGCGTATTACATTTATAGACTTGTGTATGTGAACCCTTAAATCCTACTTGGTCACGGTGTATAATATTGATAATTTGCAGTATTCTCTTTGCTAGGATTTTATTGAGGATTTTTGCACCTATGTTCATGAGAGAGATTGGTCTATAGCTCTCTCGTTTAGCTGTAGCTTTCTGTGGTTTTGGTGTGAGTATAATACATCCGTACAGTGAGAGTATTGCTTCTTTTCCCATTTAATTGAATATTTTGAGAAGTATTAGGATTATGTCTTCTTTAGATTTCTTGTAGAATTCAGCTGAGTCCAACAGGACCTGGGCTTTGCTTTGTTGCTAAGTACTTTTTATTATATTTTGAATTTCATTGGCTATTATTGGAGTTCTTATATCTTTTTGATTCAGTTTTGGTAGTTTTTTTCCTTTCTAGGAATCTGTCCATTTCTTCTGTGCTTTCGCTTCTGTGAGTAAAATTTTCAAAGTAGCTATTTATGATCTTTAGAATTTCCACAATCTGTCTGTGGTAATATTGCCCTTTTCATTCCTTATTGTTTGAGTATGAGTTTTTTCTTTCCTATTTTTTATAAGGTTGGTTAGGGTCTTATCAAATTTATTCAGTCTTTCAAAGAACCAGCTTTTGATTCGTTAATTCTTTGTATGGTTTACTCTGTCTTGATTGCATTAATTTCTGCTGAAATCATTATAATTTCCTCCATTCCTTTGGCTTTGGTCTTGGTTTGCCATTCTTTTTGTAGATGTTTTACCTGCAGTATTATGGTATATATTTGTCTCAGTTACGTTTTCCTAATGTATCAGTTCACAGCTATAAATTTTCCTCTAAGAACAGCTTTTATCACACCCCGTAAGTTCTGATAAGTACTGCTTGAAGTTTTAATGAATTATAGATATTGTTTAATTTCTCATTCGATTTGATCTGTAACCCATTGGTTGCTAAGGAAGGAGCTGCTATCTTCTATGTAGTTATGAGGTAATTGTGATTTCATCATTTATTTCGCTTCATTGCTCTGTGATAATATAATATTAGTGATATAATTTCTGTTTTCTTTCGTATAGGTAAGCATGACCTATGGAATAATGTGTGGTCTATTTTAGAAAATATCCTATGTGCAGTGAAAAGAATTTGAATTCAGATGTGGTTGGGTGGAACTCTGTATATGTTCCCTCAGTTCATTTGTTCAAACGTCTGTCTGGTTTAGTTCCGCTAATTCTTTGCTCATTTTTGTCTGTTTGAACTATCTTTTTGGGATAAGGGGTTATTAAGGTCTCCTGGTAAGATTATGATATTGGATATTAGATATTTCATGTCCATTAAGATTTATCTTATAAAGTCGTGTGCTCCTGTGTTTGGTACGTAAATATTCATTACTGTTACTTCTCTCTTTTGCATTTTTCTCATAACCAGTATGTCTTGGCCTTCTTCATTTTGTTTGATCATTATTGGGTTGAAGTTCAGAATGTCTGTCAACAGGATTGCTGCAATTGTTTTTCATTCTTTGACATTCAGCGTATGAATTTCTTTCTTGCATACAGCATATTTTTGGATTTTGCTTCCTAATATACTGTGCCAGTCTATTTCTTTTAATTGGTGAATTGATACCATTTACATTGATGGTTGTAATTGAAATGCATTGACTTATGCTGGACATATTGTTGGTCTGTCGTATACATGTTTTTGTCTTGTATTTAGTAGTTTGCCCTATTTGGTAAGTTTTTCCATAGTCGTTTGTGGAGTTATGGTCATCTTGATCCTTCTTTATAATATCGTCTGTGTAAATTTGGCTTTGTCATCATGAATTGCTTTAGTTGTTATTTTCTGTGGAAGTATTTCACTTCTCCATCAAACTTTAAAGAAAGTTTTGCAGGGTCTATCAGTCTGGGCTGGCAATGTTTTTTCTTGCAAGACTTTGCTCCATTTCTTATTGACTTCATGGTATTTGAAGAGAAATGTGCAACTAGTCTGATGGCATTTCCTTTAAATGTGATCTATTTCTTTTCTCTGGTGGCTTTTAGTATACTGTTGTGCTGAATTTCAGGAATCTTCATTATTATATGTCTGTGTGTGGTTTTAACTGGGTTGATGTGATTTGAATTTCTATATGCTTTGGTTATCTGAATGTCAGATTGTTCCCATATACTTAAAAAAAATTCTGTTATTACTTCTGCTCATTTCCTTTTTGTATCATTTGTATTGACTCCTTCTTTCTCATTGATGCCTATTGGTTTTACTTGGTTCATCTTTTCAACATCTTACAGTTGTTGAATTATTTTTTTCTGCATCCTATTAGATTTTAAGAGGTCTTTTCTTAACTTTTCACTAGCTCCAATGGTTTCCTCATGATCTGAAATTCTAGCGTCAATTTCATTTAAACATTCTACCAGTTTGTGATTGAGGTTTTCATTTCCTGCATATCTCTTCAAATCTATTTCAATCATTCTACTTCTTTCCTATGTTGCTCACTCAAGAATTCCATCATTTTTCTATTCTCTATTTTTTGTCAGTGTCTTTTTTAGAAGCACTTAGTAAATCTTTCATTATAGTCATTTGGGTGGGTCTTGCCCATAGCCTTTGTCTCTCTCTCTGTAGGGAGTTCTGGCACAGGGTTCCATGCCAGACCTGTTCAAAGGAGAAGGTTCAGCGGGCATGCAGGCAGTCTCACATACATGCTTGTTCTGGATGCTGGCTAGAAGCAGGATCTGGCGGGTGGGTGTGTGGTTCACACACACACACACACACAGAGCCCAAGCCTATTTGCTGGTTCGAAAGAGGATCTTGCGGGTGGGCAGGGAGTCCCACACAAACAAGCTAGGTCTGGCCACTGGCTTGAGAAAAAGCTTTTTAATTCATTAATTCTTTTTTTTTTTCTCAGTTGCATTAATTTCTGCTCTAATCTTTATGATTTCTTCCTTTCTTTGTGCTTTGGGTTTGGTTTGCTCTTCTTTTTCTAGAAGCTTGAGGTTCAGTGTTAGGATATTTATTTTTTCCTCACTCTGTTTTTGTAATGTGTGAGTTCACAGTTATAAATTTCTAAGAACTACTTTCCTTACATTCCACAAATTCTGGTAATTTGTGCTTGGATTTTCACTGGATTGTAGATATTGTTTAATTTCTTGTTTAATTTTGCTGCTAAAGAGAGTGTTTCTTAGCTTCCATATGTTTATGGGGTTTTGTTATTTCTTTTGTAATTAATGTCAAGTTTATTTGAACCTTTCTCAGACAATAAACATGGGATAATTTCTTTTTTACTTCATATGCTTAAACATGACCTATGGAGTTGTACGCGGTCTATCTTGGAAAATGTCACATGTTCAGCTGAAAAGAATGTGTATTCAGATGTTGTTGAATGAAAAATTCTGTATGTGTTCACTAAGTAGATTTATTCTAAGGTTTGATTTTGTTCAGCTATGCCTTTGCTAATTTTTTTTCTCTAGCTGGCCTCTTTTTCAGATCAAGGAAGTTAAGGGCCACTGTTAAGACTGTGATGTTGATTGTTAGATTTTTCATGTCTTTTAAAATTTTCTTATATAGTTGAGTGCTCCAGTATTTGGTGCATACATATTTATGACTGTTGTCCTCTGTTCTTGAATTTTTCCCCTCACCAGTACATAGTGGTGTGCTTCATCTCATTTGATCATTCTGAATTTGGAGTCCAGATTTTCTGCAAACAGAATAGCTATCCCTGTTTTTTTCTGAAGTCTTACAGCATATAGTATTGTTTTCTGTCCTTTGACTTTCAGTTGATAAATTTATGGGTTAAATAAGTTTCTTGTACAGAGTATATGGTTAGATTTATTTTTCTTATCCCACTCTGCCAGCCCATTCCTTTTAATTTATAAATTAAGTCCGTTTACACTGGTGGTTATGATTGATATGCATTGACTTAGTTTTGTCATGCTATTTTCCTATTGTTGGTTCCCAAAATTTATCCCATGTTTAATACTTTGCTTTTTGGGGGTTCTTTCTGTTGTATATCTTGCAATTGTGGGTATTTTAATCCCTTTCTAGAATATATTTTAATATTCTGTGTAGATATTCTTTACTTATCATGAATTTCTTTAGTTGTTCTTTGTCATGAAAATATTTCATTTCTCCATTAAACTTGAAAGACAGTTTTGCAGTGTATATCGGTCTAGGTTGAAATTTGTTTTCTTGGAGGAATTGAAATACTTTGCTCCACTATCTTCTTGACTTAATGGTTTATGAGGAGATATCTGCTCTTATTCTGGTGGGTTTTCCTTTAAATGTGATTTTTTTTCTTTAGTGGCTTTTAGTATATTGTTCTTGTGCTGAATTTCTGGGATCTTGACTATTGTGTCTGAGTGTAGCTTTAGTTGTGTTGATATTATTTTGAGCTCCATATGCCTCAGTAACCTGAAGTTTTCTGCTATTGCTTCTGCCCACATTCTTTTCATGTAGATTGGATTTCCCTCCTCTTTCTCAGTAATGCTTATTAGTCTTATGTTGTTCATCTTTGCATCATCTTGCAAATGTTCAATTATTATTTCTTGAATCCATATTGTTTTTTATTTATTATTATTTTCATTCTTGTTTCAGAACCTTTGTTTGTTTATTCATTCATTTTTATGGCTGGCTCAGCCTGCCCCAAGGGCAGGGCTAGCGCAGCATGTGGTGCCCGGGATCAAACCGCAGTCCCTGAAGCCGCCCAAGCTTCCCCAAGCAGGGGCTTTAGACCACTGAGCCATCCCGCAGGGCCCCCATATTGTTTTTAATAGTTCTTTCCTTACCTTTTCAAAAGCTGCAATGGTGTCTTCAAGGTCTAAAAGTTTATCTTTACTGAAATGGTTTTTCCAACTTGTTACTGAAGTTTCAATTTCCTGTATAGCTTTTTTTTTTTTTTTTTTTTTTTTCCTGCTGGTTCAACCTACCTGAAGATAGGATCTGGCTTGGCATGATGTATGGAGGTTGAAATAAGGTCCCCTGCACCTGGCTAAGCTTGCCTAACTGGGTGTTTGAGACCCCTGAGCTGTATCTCCAGCCCTCGTGGATCTTTTTGAATCTCCTTCGGGCATTCTATTTCTTTCCTGTATTGCTCATTCAAGATTTCTATCATTTTTCTATTCATTTCTATTGTTTTTATCAGTGCCTCTAGAAATGTTTAATAGATTTTTCTTGTATTTATCATTTCTTTTTTTAATCTTTGAAATTATCTCTGGTCTGATTTTCTCTATACTCTTCTGCAATTTACTTCAGTTCAGATGCTTTTATTTCAGAGATTTCAAGTATATGGTTTTCAATTTATTGTATGATGATGTCTCCTGGATTTGTTCTGGGTAGATTGAGGGCCTGACAATGCATTATGCTCATTCATTTTGTCACTTTCTATTTAAGACAGAATTCGTTTTTTTTTTTTTGGTGGGACCAGGGTTCAAACTCACGACCTTGCACTTGCCCAGCAGGCACTTGTGCCTCGGAGCTATCTCCCCAGCCCCAAGACAGAATTCTTTATTATAATTTCTGATGCTGTTTTGTGAAAGTTAGATAGTAGGTAGCTGTATCACTGGAGGCAGACCCATTTAGTAGAGAGTCCATTTTCTGGCATCTCTCCTGTCTCAGATATTCTCTTATATGTGTTGTAAGAGTTTACTTTCTCTATTGATTGAGAGTGAGATGTTGATTTACATTTGACACTGCCCTCTGTCTTTCAGTGTAGGGCTTTGGTGTAGTTAATACCCAAGCACCTCCCAATATTAATACCCAAGAGAAAGCATGTGTTTGACACATGAATTTCTAGTTATATTAGAACAATTAGCAATACTAGTAACAGCTAGTAAAATTTAGAAATTTATAAACTTTTATAATTAACAGGTTTATATTTTAGACTGTATGAGCAAACATAGCTGTATCACTAAATTGATCTTAAATTGGGAATTTGCATTTAAATTAGTGTCCTCGAGTTCTTTCTGCAAACTACCCTTTGTACGTGTACAATCTTCCAGGCAGACTAGCTCAGCTGAGTTACTTGCTTCCATTTCTCTGCCAGGAGAATGCTACTGTAGTTTTTGGCCTTGATCTGGGCTCAGCTTGGTCCAGCAGTACGAAATGGGTATGCTGCACCTGCTGGCTTCTGGTCCCATGGTTCCTTCCCAGTTGGCCTTCTGAGGTTGTATGAGCCAGCTGTGCCCAGTGGCTTCTGGTACTGTGGCTACCTTGTTGGTGATTTTCATAGCAAAGATTTTAAATGACGTGAGATCCCACTTGCTGATTTTCGTAGTATCTTCTGTGCAGTCTGGTTTTGTTCATGTATTCTCTTCCCACATCTGCCTTGAATGTTTCTATCTATTTTATCTTCTAGTAGATTGAGCATTTCCACTTTAATATGTAAATCTTTCACTCAATTTTACTTTGGTTTAATGCATTGTGGTGGATGTCAGTCTAATGTTTTGCATCTAAACAGTTTTCCAGTGTTACTTATTAAAGAAGTTATTTCTCCTCCATTGAACATTTTTTGACTACATTGTCAAAAACTAACATTCTTGAGTTGGAGTTTTGGCACCGTTGTCAAAGATAAGGTGTTTGGAGTTGTGTCTGAATATTTTAATCTGTTCCACTGATCATCAGGTCTGGGTTTTTTTTGGTTGTTGTTTGTTGTTTTGTTTTTGCAATTAACATGCTAATTTTATCATATTAACTTTGTTGTACAATTTTAAGTGGGAATTGCAATGCATCCTGTCTTGCTTTTGTTGTGCAGGGTTGTTTATCTTATTCTACATTCTTCTGTCTCTCAATGAACTTGTGGAATGTTTTATCTAGTTCTATAAGCTATGCTAGTCATATTTTTATTACTATTGTCTATCAGTTTGGGGAGTATGATCATATTCATTATGTTGTTTCTTTCTTTCTGTGAGCATAGGATATCTTTCTATTTTCTGACATCCTTTTCAATGTCCTTTTTCAGGGTACTGTAATTTTCATGTATAGATCTTCTACTTCTTTTGTTAGATTGACAAAAATATTTTGAATGCTGTTATGAATAATATGGTTTCCCTAATTTCTTTCTGCAAATTTGTTGATTTTGTATAGGAAGTTTATTTATTTGTGAATGGTGACTGTGTAACCAGCTACTCTACTGAAGTTGTTTGTTAAATCTAAAAGTGTTTTGGTGAAATTTTTGAAGTCTTCTATGCAGAGTATCATGGTATCTACAAATAATAAACATGACATCCTATCAGATAAAGAAATGAGAAAAAAGTATTAAAAGTCCTGTGGTGTTCATTGGTACTGGCCAAGATAAATCCCACCAGTGTGCTGTGCATTCCAGCCAAGTTTTGTATGGAATTAGTGTTGGATATGGAGCTGTTCTTGCTTTAGGATTTGGAAGTTGGAGCTGGGTTTCTGTTGGTGAACCTCTCAAGGTCACTTTGATAACAAATTTCTGGCTTGTTCATTTATATTCTGGGTGTCTGGTGTCAAAGCTCACAACTGATTCACCTGTCTTACCAACTCCTCACTGCTGCTTCAGACCTTTCCATATTGCTCGTCTCATCTAGATTTTCATGTGTACCCATGCAAGCAGTAGGTGTCATTGGTCACATTTGCATATCCCTGGAAGGGTCTGGCCTGTTCTTGCTGATTGCTTCCCCCACTCTGGATGTTTGTGTGTGCCCATGCCTGGTGTACCCTGTCTGGTTTGACTGATTGTTTCACCTATTGCTGCAAGTGCATACCCTTGCCCACGCTCCCTAATGTGGTGTCACTGAGTTTCTCCACTTCATATCTTTGTAGTTTTTATTTTTCTTCGTAAAAAATGATTCCTGACTGTGACAATGAACTTGAAACCACAATTGCAGTTCATTGATGGTGCCATGTAAATAATCACACTTCATCAGGAATCACATCAATCCCCACCTTTAGGCATTCAAAAGACAGTCCAGTATTTCTTTAACTTGTACTATGAAAGTAGCTATTAGTTATTAGTGGAGAATATTTCATACCTATTAATTTTCTGAGTGTTTATGTTCTTTGCTAATGTCATACATTAAAATATTAAATTCTAAGGAGAGCCGGGTGTGGTGGCACATGCCTGTAATCCCAGCATTCGGGAGCCTGAGGCCAGAGGATCAGTGCGATTTCGAGACCAGCCTGGGCTACAAAAGTGAGCTCAAAGCCAACCTGAATTACATAGCGATACCCTGCCTCAAAAAGACAAAAAAAATTTCTAAGGAGGTCATAAGAGAAGAGAGAACATGTTGGGTTCATTCATGTAGATACACTCTTTATGAATGAACTAATGTTGTTATAAAATAACACAAGAAAACTTGTCTCTCTATCACCCTGTTTCCTTCTCTCTCCTTTCCTCTTCACTATTTTAACTCATCTCCTCTCCACCCTCTTGTCCTCTCTGCCATGGGAAGACACACAAAGATAATAGTAATATGAACACACTGTCTTATACATAAATGCTTCAAGTGTTTGGCATCTTTGGTAGCTTAGTTACTTTTCTGTGTAAAATGTCTCCACACCCTTTACAAACATGATACAAGTTTGCAACCTCTAATACCCTTTTATCGTCCTACAAGTTTGCAAACCCAGTGGATCCTAGAAAAGGAAATATCCTCAAATGTCACTTTAAGATGATGTGAGTTTGCTACTTGAAGAAGAATCAAGAGAGTTTCAGTAGGTGGTATGTGTGTGAGCGTGTATATAGGTAGTGACATCCAGGCTGAAGGTGCTAGTGTTATGAGCCTAAGAATATTTTCAGGGGAAGAGACCTTGATGATGAAACACCTGTCATTATCTTTTGTTTGACGTGCTGGTAAAGAATATTCATCCTTGGGGAGAAATTTCAGGCCTTGAAGATATGAGAAATTACTAAAGTTTATATATAAACACTGTTACAGGTTTCACCACATTTTTGTTCATGTTTTCTAGATTTCAAACCTGTTAAAACTAACTTATTGATGAATGAGGTCCAGTTGGACTTCCTAAATTATGGCATAACTCTTGTTTCATGTCCAGATGTTGCATGAGCAATCTTTTCTAGAAATTGAGTCTAAAGTTCTGGAAGAGAATGAATATCTTGGAAGAGATGTCACAAATGCGTCCTGAAAGTGAAACAACAAAAGTCATACAGCTTTATTCATCATATGTTTCCCCATTGTCTTCAATGGTGATGCTCTATTCTTAAAACCAAGCATGATGACCTGAATTTTTAACCCAAAGAGCTAAAGCTACCTATTTGAAGAAGGTTATGGAGGTGTATACAAGAGTATAGATTCTGTCTGTGAAAATCACACGAAGATATTCTGAGTACTTTTCACATCTTCCCACAAAACTTGTTCAAAAACATTAAAAAAATATAACTTTTGTAATTCAATTTCACATATTCCCTTAAAGGAGCCTCTGAAGATGGTCCACAAGTACAACATCTATTAACCACTTTTAAGCTAATGCTCCCAAAGTGTGGTGTGATCTCACTATAGTTTTTTTAAAGTCTGTTTAAAGACATAAAAAAGAATAACTATTGAATAGGATATTCAAAATGAAAAACTGGACACAAACTGTGCTGTCCACTTTGAAATCATATAAAAAGCAGTAATGTCAATGGCACTATATAACAAAAACCTGACTGATAGACCTTCTCATTGAAGATAATGAAAATCCAACTGTGCATGCTTGTCAGGGATCCTTTGAAAATTCTGAATTTCTTCTACACACCCTCAAGCACACTCATGTCTGATGGCCTTATCTGACACTGTCCCAGTCTTGCTGAAAATGCTGGAGACTCACTATTTATATGACATGACCAAATATCCCTAGCACCAGTGTATAGCACAGCAAGAGAGACCTGTGATTCTTTTCTTTATTGTTGCTGTTGAAACTATAGAAGACTAAAGATTTCCCAAAGTTCAGTCTAGGTAAGCTCCTCTGTAGGATTAGCTCACTGTACGGCTTCCAGGTATATATTTGTTTCAACGAGAAGTAACAGATTTTAAACCCCTAAATCTGGAGGTAACACTTGTTTGTTGTGCAGATAACATCACTGACAACTTGCAAGTGTGTTTGTGTGTGCTTTCCAAATTTTCACAGGTTATCTTATATGAGAAATCTCTAAATGAAAATTGGAAAAAACCTGTTTTTTCCACAAACTATAATTACTTTAATTACAGGGTAATTATATAAATAATGTATTTGAAAGTAAGTTGCAGTTTTCTTTGTTTTCTAAATATCATCTTTATGTGTTTTCAGATGTGTAAACAGGAAACATGTAAGTTTCCATGTAGAGTAGATGAACTGCTTGTGAGACAAGGAGAGACAATCAAAAGATGATTAGGCTATTGAAAACTGCCTAACTAGGCGCTAATTTTTAAGTGAGCAGGTGTAGTTAGTCATTATAACTTTAAAATGAAAATATATTTGAATTAAACCAACACCCCCCACCACCAATATCAAAATAATATTAGAGATTTGAGTGGTTCTGACTTAATTCAGCAAAGGCAAAAGTGGTGAAAATTCAATGAAGTGACAGCCAGTCTCCTCTTGGTAAGGAGGAGACAGTAAGTTTCTATAAAAATACTGAATCAGTTTCACAACACTGTATTGATTTTCTCAAAATATGACTCGAACATCATTAACATGTTAAATGATTAATATTTTAGCTATTGTTAGAGGATAATTAACTTTGCACAGGAATTCCACAGAAAGACCTTGTAATTACTGTGGGAGGAAATCAATTGAATTTTTTTTTCTTTTTCCTCCTGCATTCAGTTGTTTCTCTTGATGCTGCTGAAATGCACCAATGCATTCTTAGTTCCTCAAGTGCAACACAGAAAGATCTGATTTTGAGTCAAAAGGAGATGGCAAACTTGTGACTAAACCATGATCATTAAATTTCAAGGTGCTGTGGCATGCACAATACTCATTTAAGTCCTATATGATCCCACCCGAAATTGAAAGCCCAATTTCTTCTAAAGCTAATGAAAGAAAAAATAAACTTACATAAAATTTACTATAAGACTGCTTTAGATCCATTAAACACTATGGAAGAATATAAAATGTTTCCAAATATCTAGGTGATGTTCAGAACACTTAGAAGTTTAATAATGTATCTTTAATAAATGAACCTGTATGAACTAGTACAAATTATTTTAATAGGTGTGTGGTATGGTGAAATAAACTTCTGGCTATGTCATCACACATATGGGCTTTCAAATGTTGCTAATGATGTCATCCTTTGACTTCTCCACCCTCTCTGTTCTGAACTAACCGTGGATTTTTGTATTTATAAATCCGCTCTGAGCTTCACAGTATAGGTCCTGTGATAGTTAAGTTGAATTGTTAACTTGATTGGCCTAGAAGTGGACCAGGCAATTAGAAAATCCTACTTCTGGGAGTTCTGAGTGGACTGGATCTGGAGACTTAACTTTGCTTACTGAATATTGAGTCCCTGCAGCTGCCATCTCAGGCTTATGGGAATCATGAAATAAACAGCTTTAATTCATCAGGGTCTTGCAGCATGATGTCCCTGCCTTTAAGCCAGCTATTCACGAAGTGGAATTCTGAAACTTTGGGACAAAGCAACCTCTCCTTTGAGATGAGAGAAAGTGTCTTGCACAGGTAGGCTCTTCTCTGATATACATCAGCATGTGCTTTATTGAGGAGTTTGATAATTGCCACAATTTTTGTTCTATGATTATATACACAGAATTCTGTAACTTCTTTGTGTCCTGCTGTACTATTATTTCTTGTCTTTTCACAACAGTAATTATTGTTACAACAATTCTTTTTTTTTTTTTTTTTTTTGTCTTTTTGAGACAGGGTCTCTCTATGCAGTTGAGACTGGCCTTGAGCTCACTTTTGTAGCCCAGGCTGGTATCGAACTCGCACCAATCCTCCTGCCTCAGCCTCCAGAGTGCTGGGATTACAGGCGTGAGCCACCACGCCTGGCTGTTACAACAATTCTTGCCACAACATTTGAGTACACCTGCTTTCTGTGGGTGCTTTGCATATGCAAAAAAATAGGACAATGGTTTGAAAGCCTAGAGAAGCATGCCTATTAGAAGTTATTGGTCATTTTTCATAGCTGCAAGACAAATTTTGAGGGAAGAACAAATCGTGACAGTAGAAACAGTTATTATGAATAAACTGAGACTGAAAAAATGTAGATTAAAATGGGAAACAGTTACATTGTTCTATCTCGTGCACTGGTGACATAGCTCAGTGGACTAAGTGCTTGCTTAGATAAGCGCAGGAACCAGGGTTCGATCAGGGGCACCTCATGCCATGCTGCCCCCACTTTCAGTACTCGCTGAGCTTCCTGATGTAGTGGCACATGACTATAATCCTATCACGGGGGAGGCTAAAAACAGTAAGAGCACTATGAGTTTCAGTCGCATAGTGAGACCCTGTACCAAATACATAAATCAAAACAATAAACAAAATACAATTACTTCTCATGGTCAAAGATTTGCTTCCTGAGAACAGTCAAGAAAACCACAAAAGAATTCAGTGTGAATAGATGTTAGTGTCACTAATCCTCCATGTAGCATGGATGGATTGCTTTCTGTTTATTTAATTCCGCAACACTCTATATGAGGCATATTAATCAAAAAACTTTTGATTAATATGAATTGAAAACAGTGCAGCTCCTGACCTCAATCAATGTCTGTCTGTTGCTGATACTTCCAGTTGTGACCTATAGCACACAATCGAAATGGATAGATATATTGTACAAAAGAAGAAACAAGTGGAAATCACCTAATGTGATCTTTTATCTACAGGAGCTCTTGTTATCCTCTCTATTATATATTTGACTTCTATTTATCTTTCTCTCTCAATTCCTCTTAACATTCTAATTCTATATTTAGTCTATTTCTTGTTTATCTCTTTTCCTCAAACTAGGGTCAGGGAGATAGCTCCAGGTCGTGAGTTTGAACACCGGTCCCACAAAAAAACAAAAACAAAAACAAAGCAAAACCTCTAAATCTTTCCCCCAAACTACTTCAGTGTAGAACCTCTGAGATGTTAATTCTTACTCAATGGTGTTGACAGAATATTCATCATATTAGGATTTTTATTAAGATATGCATGCATCACACTCCTAATGCTATCTTCGTTGACAAAAAGGACGATGATTATAAAATAAATCTTAACTTTTTAAAATTCTTAACACAAACACAACTTTGAATACATTTTTAATAAAGAACTGAAAGAAATACTCATGTTATTCCTAACTTAAAATAAATAAAACTTAAGCTTTCAGGAGCTAAATGTCTGAAGAAACAACAAATCTAAGTAATAAATTAGGATATAATTTGAAACCAGCACCAAATTCCTGTACCATACAGTATTTTTACTATCAATATTACCACAGTTATTCTTTAGAATAGGAAAATTGAAAACAGTTCTCAAATAGGTGACAAAAGTAAAATAATGAAGGTAGAAAAAGCAGTGAAAGCACTTGCGTATAGGCCAGAGACAAAAGTGTTCATCCTGTATTCTTGATTTCATTGTTCCTTCAGTAGATTGGATCAGATCAGCAGAAATGTAAATTTAGACCATGTTTGCTTTACTTGTATAAATTTCTTGAGTTATGTTTCCTCTTCAACTTTCACTCACATGAGCTGAAAGAAACAATCACCTTGAAAATCACATTGTATGTGGGAATAGTTTGGGGAAGATATACCTATGAGTCAGACACACATTTTTGAAAACACTATTCATTTTTCTTAATATCTGTGAGCATAGCAAAACCATTGAATTGTTTTCTTTTTGGCTTACATATCTTGTTTATTTTACATTCTATTTTAATCACTGCTTAATTAGAAGATGTCTCAAATCTTTTTAGAAAAAGAAGTGTGATACACAAGTAAGTGGCTCTTTCTATGTGATCCTGATGTCAGCTGTCATCCTCTTACTGTGGGTTGATTCTATGTTCCTATTTAGGAAACTGGTATTCAAAGTAGGAACTTATGAATTTCACACAATTCATTTACTTACAATTAGAAGGTTCAAATTTTTCACTGGAGATTTGAGGTATTTCCCAGAGGTTGTTAACATTATACCTGGAAAAATAATTCTCATTTTCTCCCTCATTAGCTGGTTCTATATCATTCTCATTTTTTATAGTTAAATTTTCTACTTTCTAGATTTCTGCATGTCCTAATCCAAGTTTCACAGTGTCCCAATCACCAATTTTGAGCCATCTATTATTTATGAAAAATTTCAAATTAGATTTCTATTGCTGTGACAAGTACAGAACAAAAACAGCAGCAGTTGTTACTGGTGCCCACTTGAATGACAACTGCAATATCATTTGTGTGCTCAGACATCTGAACTCAAGGAAACAAATGAGGAAGAAATAATTTTTAGACAACATTATAGAGCTGTGAGGACAGAATGCCCCTTGTCTTTCTAATAAAACTGAAGCTAATACTTCTACATTTTTGGGTGTGCTGCAGATGGGGTCTTGCTGATTCCTACCATGCCTTCCAGGCATCTTTCCTACAGTCTGGTTTGTGCGTATCTCTTCAGCAACTGTTTCCTGTTTGGCTAAACTAAAACATTTCTCAGAATGTCTCCTTCAAGTTTTCTTTCCAGTCCTCACTGTAAATCTGACTGAATTATCCAGAAATACCCTACAAATACGGGAATAGTGGGTAGCCTTGGAATTTCCTCTGACCACATTAATTAGTCACTTTTAAGCTCAATATCTCACAGAGTTTCAGGACATGAACAAAACGTACACAAGTTTTTTGTAACAATGTAACACAGATGATCTTTGGTCCAATTGCCAAAATAATCTTCATTTTTATCTGAACCATTAGCACAAAGTCTACCATCTGTATTCCTATAAACATTTCATCAAAAGACCAGTGAGATAGCTCAGTAGATAAGCTACCTGTTGGCAAGCACAGGGATCAGGGTTTGATCCCCAGTCCTACACAACTGTAATTCCAGCATTGAGAGGCTCAAAACAGAGAGATAACCACGAATTCAATCTCCATAATGAGACCTTTGTACCAAATAGACAAATGAAAAAATAATAATTATTTTCAGCTCTTACTCAAATTGTTTATTAAATTCTACTTATAGGAGTCTAGGCTCTTGTAGCCTATTCCTCCAAATTTTTCTCATAAGCGAATTCTAAAGGATTCTAAAACACATGGTCTGGTATATTCACAAAAATGACTTCACTTCTGGATAATAATAGTCTGTTAAATCATTATTACAAATACCTAATATAAACCACTGAAAATGTTGGAAGGGTTTATCTTGGCTGATAATTTCAGACATTTCAGTCAATGGTTCCTTGATACTTGTTATGAGATATATATAGATGTCCCCTGGGGGGGGGGGAGAGGAGAACTTGTGGAAAGTGACTGGACCATGAGTGTGAGATACTGGATTAAAGATACGTGCTAGTGTGTTAGCATAGTTCTGGGTGTGGCTGAATATGCTTACTAAAGACAGAATCCCCACCTAAAGTGTGGGACTAGCTTGGATGGAACATAAAGTAAAAGGTAGCTCACTACTGCTGCTTCCTGCTTGCATGGCGTGAATTGTTCTTCCTCTGCAGTGTTGTTCTGCCTGAGAACCAGCCAACCATGGACTGGAAAAAACATAAACTGTAATCTAAAATCTTTCCATCTTTAACTTATGGGTGTTGGATATTTGTACCTATGATAAAATAACTAAGACAAACTTACTATTTTGGACCTGTGGTGAAAAGAATGGTGAAAGGGCTCATCTTATGGCAGCCAGAAAAAACAGTGAGAGGAAGGGGCTGAGGACCGCTATCTCTTTCAGAAGTATGGTCCCTGACTTGGCTTCTTCCCATGAGGCCCCACAACCTGTTGGTTCTACCTCCTCCCAACAGAACCCTGGAGAGTAGTCAATCCTTTAACATAGGAGCCTTTGAAGACTATTCAGAATCTAAACTATAATACTAACATGATAAAAAGGCCATGTGGTTAAAAATGTACTATGTGCTTCAATATCATTGCATATTGATTATTTTTCTCTTCAAATAACTTTATTCACGTACTTGCTCCCCCATTATGAACTCTCTCTGCTTTGTATTCTGTTACTCTCTGACTATTCCTTTTGGGTTGTGATTGACATTTCCTTCCCAACTGTACTTCTAAATTGTCTAAATTTGATGAGTTTTTAGTGATTATTGAGCACTTAAAATATGGCTGGTTTTAAATATGGTTACCTCTCAGTGTAAACTGCATGTAGGATTTTTTTTTTTTTTTCAGAACCAGAGACTGAAGTCAGGCCCTTATGTTTGCCAGGCAAGCCCTTATTCTACTGAGCGATCTCCCTAGCCATTTGCACGGAAGATTTTAAACTCATCATATAAAATGTGTATTATTACTTTAATAAAGAATTGATATTAATATACAAGGTAGTTACATTTTTAAAATCTCCTGCAACAATTAATTAGCAAACGCTGAACTATTGCTCTCAGAGGGAATACAGGGTAAGGTCCTTTTAAACCTCTAGTCACAACATTTCATCAACAGATCAATATATATGTGTTCCTATTTCAAGGCACTTACTTGATATATATCATTGATTCATTAATATTGAACCCATGGCCCACAGTGTTGTAACTCAGGCCTGCTTGAAACTTATTTAACACACAAATTTCTTCTGGAAGAGATATTGCAGCCATGTCATCATCAGGCATACTTTCAGCATACACTTAGGCTGGGAGCATTGGAGACAGTGAAATCAAGAAAAAATATAAAAATTACAAACACAAAATAAATAAATAAATAAATAAATGCTCTAGCATTAAATGCACTACATAATGAGCGCTTGTTTACTGTGTGACAATGAAAACAAAAAGAACAATACCCTGCTTTGACCTCCTTTGCCTAGATCCCTACTTTTACATGCAGTAAATGACCACAACACACTGTGCTCATTGATTTTAGGGGGTTACTAAGGAAAGTCATCCAGTAAATAGAATCACAGATATGGATGGAATCCACAAATAATGAGGATGGGCTCAATTTCCCATCAATTACATGCTGAAATGATAACATTTTAAAGATATTGAGTTGAATCTTTCAATAATTTGTAAACTGACTTCATGGTGAGTTGATGCAATTTTCAGCCTACGAGAATAAACAAAATACATATAGAAATAATTTTTTTCTTTTCATTCTATTTAATGTACTTATAGAAAGTTTATGATTATGTGGCTCTCATTGGCTCTGTTTATTTTTCAACCAGATAATGTTCTTATACATGGAGAAATTCAATAGGACTAAATATTTTCCAGGAGTTTTCTCTTTCATTCTGTTGACTTAAGATAATATGTACAGTTCAAATTCTCCTCACATTCTGCCAGTCTTCAACCTGATATTTCACTAATCCCCGATCTACAGGATTTTCTGTTGCCTCTAACTTGCACGTATATTTAGAATCTCTGCCAAGCTACTGCTATGAGCCATGCCTGGGCCCGACGGTGTGAAAGTCTGTCGCATCACACTCACACACACAGCAGTCTGAATGATCTTTTGATCCCAAGTCAAACCATTTTCACAATTCTACTAAAAAAGTTCTTTAACTGATTACTGTTTCACTCCAAATGAAATCTAGTATCCTAACTGATGAGAGCCACAGTACACAGACCTTTCCTTCTGAGATGGGTCTTGTCTGTTTTTGCCTTTGTTTTGTTCCCTAATCCACACTGACAGCAATGCTTACATATATTCTCCCTGACCCATGCACAAATACAGAAACTTTTCATTGGCTATTTCTGATCCAGAATGGTCTTTTCTTATCTTTCCCCAGGGCTGTGCATTTCTATGACTTCATTCTGATCTTCGTTTAAATGGTACCTGATCAGAGTGGCTTTCATTAATTTCTAAAAGAAACACTACTGTATGTCATTAGTTTCTCCAAGTTTAGAATGTTCTCGTTATAGATTTTTAGTACATATTTCTGATGCTTATGTGTTGTTTCCTTTTTCCCTCCATCTAAATATAAATTCAATAATTTGCAGAATCCTGAACTTAGTTATTCTCAGCTATATGCCTGGTGCTACACTTACATTGAGCTCATGTTAGTTAACACTTAAAATGCTATTGAATAAAATATATTTTTATAAATCAAATAGATGATAGATAGATAGATAGATAAATAGATAGATAGATAGATACATAGAATTGAAACCCTACTAGACCATCTTCAATATCTGCTACACATTTCTAACAATAGCATTTAGATAATCAGTGCCTTTAACTAAAAATTGCATTGGTTTCACTTATAAAGAACCCAAGTGAAATAGTAACTTTGGCTTCTATTTTCTCCATGATCGTGAATAAGAAAGTTTAAAATTCTAAACTTACAGTTTTACTTTTCACAATGGTATGAGAAATATTGGTCTTTGAGTCTTAGTTTAAGGATCACAACACATATCTTATATGCAAATTTCCTACAAGGTAGCCAGCACATATAGTACTCAGGCATTACTCAGTAATCTTTTATTAAAGTCTACTCCATGTCAGGTGCCAAATCAAAGATTAGAGATATAAATTCCATAAATTATAAATTAAGAAACAATAAAGTAACAGTTATGAGAGAAAGGGATGGGAATGAAAGTGGGAGGGAGAAAACATAATTACAAATAAGCTTCAAAACATGGGGCTGGAGAGGTAGTACAATAGAATAAGCACTTGCCTGGCAAGTACAAGGGACCGAGTTTAATCCCTAGTTCAAAAAAAAAAGTCAAAACATTATGTACTTAGAGAATATAGGATTACAATTGTTGTCCATGGTGTTCCTCGAAAAAGGAGAGCTCAGTAATGTTGGGGGAGTGGCCTTAGTTCGCTCTATATGAAATGGACACACTTATAATGCTTACTAGAAGATTCACTGCATTAGGCAGGCATGAAAATCATTAATGGCTTAGTTGGTAGATAAATTAGTAAGAAAAGGCCATGAGGAAGAAATACAAAGCAACACTCATGAGCACAGTGTATACCTATGGGCCCAGCATCTGCAATTGCTGTGGGAGCCCCTTTAGCCCATCCTAGCCTGGCCCAGCCAGCAGCCCCTGGGATACTATTTGCAGTAGTCCATCAGCAGTGAGACAGTGTCCCAAGGAGCTCCTTTGAGCCGGCATGCAAAATCAATCTACTGAAGGAAAACTCACTGCATGTAAATTCCTGGTATATGCTGGATTTCATTATATGACTACATACTTCGTTCCTATGGCTAAAGACACCAAATTAACAGTCTACCACAGTCGGTCAGTTTCTAGGTTGCTGGATGTTATTGTCATTGTTTTTTTTTTTTTTTTTTTTTTTTGGTCTTTTTTGAGACAAGGTCTCATTATGCAGTTCAGGCTGAACTTGAGCTCACTTTTGTAGCCCAGGTTGGTCTCGAACTTGCACCGATCTGCCTGCCTCAGCCTCCTGAGTTCTGGGATTACAGGTGTGTACCACCACGCCCGGCTATTGTCATTGTTAATTGCACTACTTCAGCCCACATGTCGTATGTATTGTAATTAGTTTCTCTTCCTCCTTTGACAACATTGTGATTACTGGGATAATAATGATTACCATAGTACAGCATAAAAGGACAGAGTGCAGAACTAAATAGTGGCTTCCCATCATCAATAAGCTGGGAAGGTAGGTTCTTTGGATAGATGTGAAGACTGAAAACCATGAACAACTAAAAGACATCTCTGAGGAACAGACATTTCCGAGGGAAGCAATTATACTAATGATTAAGAAATTTAAAAGCACTAACATAGATGATGAAAACAAAATAAAGAAAATAAAAAATAGAAAATAATAAGAGGCAAAAGGAAAAATGCACCCTCAGACCTCCAGCCCACACGGGACAACCTCAGTTTTTTTTTCATTGTATTTTTTTTTTTTTTTATTAAACTGTTTTTTTACAGGAATTTTTTCCTCTCCACCCCCCTTTGTTTTTTGGTACCAAGGACCAAACCCAGGGCTTCCAGCTTGCTAGAGAAGCATTCTACCGCTAATCCAAATCCACAGCCCCCACACAGGACAAGTTCAGAGCACAATAAGATAGAAGAAATTGAAAGCCATACACTGAAACTTTTTTTTTCTCTTGAAAATGTTTTAAATATGTATTGACAATTAACATGTGTTATGTATATGTATCAGCTCCCTGTGGAGAATGTAATTGTATAAGCTGTAACAAGCACTAATGAAAATAAATGTCGTAAGTTTAGGATACACAATTGTCCCTCAGTATCCATAGGTAAAATTTATTGACATGAAATAATTATAGTTATTTCAATACATATCAAAACATGGTTTTGTCAAATGAAGATGATAAACATCTCTGTTTTTTTATATTTACACTGTGCTCAGGCCCTTAAAATTTTACTGCTCTATTAACTCACAAACTGTATAATGGAATATGAACTAGTCACCAGTCACCACACTAGCAGATGAATATTACAATTTATTTTATTTATTTGTTTTTTAAATGAGAACACTTTATTTTATTTTATGGACTAAAAGATCTTCTACATGCTTTTTAATTTTTTCATTACTTTTAATAAGAAATAACAATGTTAAAGTTTCAAAACACGTTAGTAAGACACTCCCAATAATTGATACAATGCATATTATTGTCCTCATAATAGTTATTCAGAGCACAGGATACAGCCATGATAATTTTTCTAATCATTATTGGTACAAAAATTTCTTCCCATTGAACTAAGAGTAAGTAGTTGTATACATAGTTCAGTATCCCATAGACATAGTGGGTTATTGGCAGAACTGGCAATGTCAGAAACTATTGATTTAAGCCTGTTACAGCTCAGCATACTAATCTAGCTTTACTTTTTATGCCTTGTGGTTAAACTTTCCTGCTGGGTGATTAAGTCCAAGTTAAAGCAAGACCTATATAATAAAACATGTAACTTTTGTAGCTGACAAAGTCAGTCAAATTCTCTCAGGATTTACTTTGAAACCATGTACAGTGCTTCATAGATCTGTTTTAATATTAACCATCTGAATGAGTCTAGGCCAATGCTTGAGCAGTTTGCTTTCTATGAGAGCCTCAGAGAATGCTTTCTCTCTATGTGACTCTCCTTAGGCACACTATACATTGTCAGTCCCTTTCTTCTGTGGCCCCACAATCTCCTTGAACAGAAAATTTGAGACACCACTGAGCTAGAGGATGTTATAGCACAAGTTCTCTTATGTCCTGAGTCCGTGAGGGGCTATAACCAAAATATGACCTTGAAGGTCTACAGCCAAAATATTGGCTATCCATGTAGCTCTTCTTTTTCTCTAATTTTTGGTCTGCAAACTTATGTCCTTAAGCCTCCAGAGGTTTAGTGATACTATTACTCTATAACATAAGATACTTGAGCTTAGTATCACTATATTTCTCACTATCAAACATTTAAAGAAGTAAAAGATCTATTCATTGAAAACTGCAGTACTCTGAAGAAAGAGATCCTAGAGGATTTCAGTAAATGGAAAGATATTTCCTGTTGTAGTAAGAGCCAACATTGTGACGATGGCCATACTCCCTAAATTGTTAGACAGATTTAATGCACTGCCTACCAAAATAACATCAATATACCTCACATACCTGAAAAAAATCATTCATAAAATTTATTTGGAACCAGAAAAGACCTAGAATAGCAAAGGCAATCCTGGGCAGCAAAGATAAGGTAAGAGGCATTACAATTCCTGACCTAAAGTTACACTATAAAGCTACACTGATAAAAACAGCATGGTATTGGCAGTAAAATAGACCTGATGGTCAATGGAATAGATTAGAAGATGCTGAAGCAAGTACCAAAACACTCAACCACCTTATCTTTGACAAAGGATCCAAACATGTTCACTGGAAAAAAGACAACCTCTTTAACAAATGGTGCTGGAAAAACTGGCTCTATACATGCAGAAAACTAAAACATGACCCAGGTCTATCACCATGCACTAAACTAAAGTCAAAATGGATTAAAGATATAAATATTAAAAGAGAAACACTAAATCTCCTAGAAGAGAAAGTGGGAAGAAATCTTGAAGATATCAGTGTAGGCAAACATTTCATGGACAAAAATTAAAATTCATATTTAACTGACACTTTCTAAAATGCGTCCAATTTAAAAAATGAAATGAGGTGACTATAGAAAAAATAATCTCTTAAATCAAAATGAAAGTCCTAAAAATTTATAGTAGATGCACATAAAAAGATGGAAGACCTTATGAAAAGTATGGAAATCATGAATATCCAATATAAGGAATGGAATCCATGAAACAGATCCAAATAAATGTACAGGAGATCAAAAATTTATTTGAAAGTATATGAAACAGACTCAACAAGGTGCACATAGAATATTACATTTAGAAGATAGGATTACAGACAGTGATATCTTCACAGAAATCCTTGCAGAAACATTAATTTCCAAACATGGATAAAAATTTACCATAAAATAATTGAACAGAATAGAAGTTACAGAAACAACCCAAAACTCGGTCACTTTATCTTTGATAAGGACACCAAACATCCTCTCTGGAAGAAACAGCCTCTTTAATCAATTGTGCTATGCTGGAAAAACTAGCTTTCCATATCCCAAAGATTACGACTAGCCCATACTGTTCACCATACATTAAACTAAAATCAAGATGGATTAAAGATCTAATAATTCGAACACAAACATCAAATCTTCTGGAAGAGAAATACTTAAAGACGTGGCTATAAGCAAAGAGTTCATGAATAAAATCACATTGGAAATACTACAAGAATCAAAAACTGGGATCTTATCATATTAAAAAGTTTTTGGACAGCAAAAGAAATTTACCAGTAAAGTGAAAAGCAAACTCACAGAATGTGAACAACTTTAGTCAGTTGTTTCTCTGACATAGGATCAGTACCTAGATGATATAAATAATTGAATGAAAACTATGATGGATATTCTTTAAGGTGTAAAAGCAGACATGAGGAAAAATAATGGATTAAATAGAGAAGAAGAAAAATCAAAGCCCAGTGGATACTGGACAAAGGTATTGTTAACAAGGGAAGGAGCTCACAGTCAAGCATGATACTGATCTACTTATGGTGCCAATAGGATACTAAAATCCAAGTTCTGTTCATTATCATCAATTTCAGAGTTGCTGGAGACTCTACGTATACCTTCATATCAGTATCCATAGCAAGAGGCTCTTTCACTTGACTGTATTCAACTGTCTTAGCCAATAGCTTAAATAAAAGCAAAAGCAAGGGATAGTTGCAAATATTTGTAACCTCAGTACGGTAAGAGACTGACGCAGGAGGATCACAAGTTCAACCCCAGCCTGGGAAGCTTAGCAATTTAAGGAGAAACCAAAATAATTAGGGCATAGTTCAGTGGAAAGAACCTGGGTTCAATCCCCAGTACTGCCTTTCCTCCAGAAAATTCAAAGTAGAAAAATAAATCAAAAGTAAAATAATATTCATTTTTCCTATATTTCTACTCCCTACACTTCTCATTCAAGTTTATCCAAATCCTGTACCCTGTTAATGTTTATTTTTGCTTTTTTCTTTCTGAGAAAAATTTAAATCATGAACAAAGGTCAATCAGGAGAATAAAAGAAGATAATTAGACTCTATGGCCAAAGGGATGAATTACATTCTACTAAATCGGATATTATATGCATCTACAGATTCTACTTAATCTACTAAAAACTTTTGAAGTAGGGGGCACAATCTGAATTGCACTCTATAAGAACAGAAAAAAATATAGAGATGTTGAGTCAGTTTACAAAATCATTTAGTTTATTAGTAATTGCATAAGATTTTTTGAGAAAAAATTATAGGTCCTTAAGTTATGTCTTTTATGTATGAAGGACTGACTTATGAAACTCAGTTGTGGTCAATTAAGGATCTCTTAATGTTGATCCTTTTGTTGAAATAATTATCATCTATCTATCACTCACATAAGTGAATGCTGTCAATGCCCTTTGTAGACTTCCTACACTATAACAGTATGCTGAAGAAACTATTTCAAGGTAGTTGAAACAACTGAGATGTGAGAAAAATCCGTGAAGTGATCCTTGGAAAGCTGTGCTTGTGCCTATTTCTTTGATTTTGTTTTGTTTGATGATGAACACTATGAGGAGTGTGATATGTTCCTGGGAAAGCCTCTCTTTGCTGTCTCTGTCTGTCTGTCTCTGTCTCTGTTTCTGTCTGTCTCTCTGTCTCTGTCTGTCTGTCTGTCTGTCTGTCCCTCTCTCTTTCTGTTCATGTTTCTTAGAAGTTGATACACTCTAAAATTAACAACAGCGAGTACCTCACTGTAACCCCAACTTCACTTATTTGTATTGAATGAAATAGCTTGGAATTTCCTAAATATAAAACTCAATGGGATAGATCTTAGACATAGGAACTTTCACTATGTTTATGTATTATTAGCAAATGTCAGTTATATGAATGTAGCAATAAATATTATGTTTCCAGCCAAACATTTTTTGGCTTTATGTACTCAGAAAGACTCTAAGACTCTATCTTCACATAATGTTATGCTTGAAAGCTTTGGCAGTGATGCCACAGTGATATTCATCATTCTGATGTATAACATAGACATTACTGCACATAACAGAAAGTATTCCTTAGGTGCAAAGAATTTTTTGTTTACATGGTGACACCACGCAAATAAGTGTGCCTTAATGCAGTTCCCTTTAAAGGGCTAGTATCAATGTACTACCCAGCATGCTTTATGAAAGGTTTGGTAAGTGGTTCACTTTTAGTTGCTGTTTTCTATATTTACTTTAGGACTGTTAATAGCTGTAATTATAAACTATACAATTTTCTATTCTTTTCTTGCTGTTCTTTTTCATTGCACCACTCATAGACATCTAAACCATAGAGGCTGTTTATAGTTCATTAAACACTTTAAGTTGTTTTTCCAAGATTGTACACATTTTTTGTGTCTCCAAGTCATTTCCCAAAGATGTCATATGAAACCATGCAGCACAGTTCAATAGAAAACATCAGATATGTACATTTTTGGATAGCCACCAGATTTAACAAAATACTATATATAAGTCATAGAATTTGGCCATATCCTGTGTTGCAAGACATTTGGTGGAGTATTTAGAGATTTTTTTAAAAAATGATATCTTATAATTCTTTCCAATGTAAGATACTAATTACTAAGCAAAAGCACTTGTCAAAGAGAGTATTAACTCATGCTATGCTATGATAAATTGTAGGAAATGTGACTATAGAAGAGCTAAGTATTTTTCTATATTATCACAGTAGGAGGACATTGGATAATTACTGTAACATGTGACCCCTAGGATGATCATGCCAGTTTGATAAAACAGAGATTTATGAGCATTGAGATTGACATGAAATGTACAGGGGATTGTAAGGGTATCAGAAGGAGGTTATGGCTGTGTTTTCTTGTGCATTTGTGACCTCAAGATTGTAACTTGTTGCTGTTTTCAAAAAGGCTCTGTCAGTGACTGTGTTAGAAGACTACACAGACCTGGTTAAATGGGCCCATTCTTCAAAGCAGCTTATCAACTTTCTGTAAAAAGTCGTAGTAAAAGTTTATGAATTTATTATTTCCGATTAAAACCAGTGAAAAAACATTTCTCATCATACGAATTCATAAGGCTCATTCTGAGCACTGCATGGAGTCCAAGACAAATATTTCTGTAATAGAGGGAAAAGTACACTGGGATCAGATTTAAAATAAAAGGAATGATATACAAATGGTCATTTGAATTAACATTGAATTTTCTAACAAGGACTCATTTGGGAGTCGAGACCAGGATCTTCTCCAGGATTTTGAGGGGGCTGCAAGTCACATGCAACCATAAAGTTTATCCCATCAAGAAGAGCACTTCAAGTTATTGAGACCACAAGACAGTGGATGGTGGGAGGGACTGGTTCATTTGAGACCCTGGCAGCATAGGACTGAGGTGTAGCTGGTACATCTGAGGCTGTGTTCTGGCAGCTTTGAACTAGTGTGATGATGACTCCAGTCAGTGGGACTCACAAGGATGCTGCCCGTGGACCTCCCATGAAACTATGTTGGCACAGCTCCTGAAGAACAGTGACACTGAAGTGTACAACATCTTTATGGAGGAGAGTAACTGTCAGTGAGTGAGACTGGAGCTGATTGCCTCAGAAAATATTGCCAGCCAGGCAGTTCTGGAAGCCCTTGGTTCCTGCTTAAATAACAAATATTCTGAGGGGTGTCCAGGCCAGAGATATAATGGCTGGACTGAATTTATTGATGAACTGGAGATATTATGTCAGAATCAAGCACTACAGGCCTATCATCTAGACCCACAGCGCTAGAGAGTCAATGTCTAGCTGTACTCAGGCTCCCCTGAAAACTTTGCAGTGCACTGTCCCAATGGAGCCTGATGGGTGTATCATGGGCCTGGACCTTCCTGATGGGGGCCATCTGACATATGGCTTCATGGTAGAAAAGAAGAAAATCTCTTCTGCATCTATCTTCTTTGAATCTATACTCTATAAGGTATATCCAGACATGATATGCAACAACTACAACCAGCTGGAGGATAATGCTTGCCTCTTCCACTCAAGGCTGATCATTGCAGGAACCAGCTGCTACCATTGAAGCCTGCACTATGCATGTTTGTGGAAGATTGCAGATGAGAACAGAGCATATCTTGTGGAAGGCATGGAGCACACCAATGGGCTGGTGACAGCTGGCATGGTGCCCTATCCTTTTGAGGGTTGCCATGTGGTGACCATCATAACCCACAAGACCCTGAGAGGCTGCCATGCGAGTATGATCTTCAACAGAAAAGGAGTGAGTGCACAGTGTGGATCCCAAGACTGGCAAGGAGATTCTTTACAACCTGGAGTTGCTCATCAGTCCTGCTGTGAGGCCTTCAGGAAGGTTCCCACAACCATGCCATGGCTGGAATTGCTCTGAACCTTTAGCAAGCCATGACTACAGAATTCCAAATCTATCAGCTCCAGATGGAGGCCAGTTGCACAGCTCTGGCTGAAGCACTTGCAGAGCTGCATTGTGAAATTGTCATATGTGGCTGTGACAACCAATTGATCTTCGTGGAACTACATTCCAAGGGCACAGATAGTGGAAAGGCCAAGAAGGTGCTAGACACCTGTTCTATTGCCTGTAATAAGAATACTTGCCTAGGTGACAGAAACACACTCAGATCTAGTGGACTGTGACTGGGGACCCCAGAACTAATGACCAGAGGACTTTTGGCAAAAGATTTCCAAAGGATAGCATGCTTTATCCACAAAAGTATAGAGCAAACTCTACAGATTCAGAATGACATGGGCTCAAGGGCCACATTGAAGGCATTCAAGAAGAATCTGGGAGGGGATGAGAAGAATCAGAGATCTATATGGGCTCTCTGTGAGAAAGTAGAGATTGTTGCTTCTCTCTTTCCACTACCTGGCCTGCCTGACTTCTGAAGGAGCCAGCCTGCTCTGCATCTGGTTTGATGCCCTACACACCGACTGCCCAGGGATACCTAATGAGGAGCAGTCTCTTGAGACAACAGAACTACCACATACAGCCACTAAGCTGCCCTATCTCTTAAGTGCCATTGTTAATACTTTCGGAGCAGGTCATTAAGGAATTTAAATTTGCATCCAAGTTTTAGAAAAAAAATTAAAAGACCACTTTTAAAATATTTTCTTTTAATTACATGACTATGATGAAAATTGAGTCTATCTCTTTCCCACCCCACCTCCATGTACTTATTTTTTGTTCCATCTTCATATTACCTTTAGTACTCAGAAATCATACTGATCACAGGGTCAGCCAGTACATAGAAAGCTCATGATGGAAAGTTTTATGTACATATAAAAAATATTGTCTCAGATCAAATACAGAGATTTGTGAATCTTTTTTTACTGCTTTTAATAAGAAATAACAATGAGACAGTTTCAAAACACATTAGTAAGACAACCACAATAAATAATACAATACATATTGTTCTCTTCATAGTAGGTGTTTAGAGCACAAGATGCAGATGTGATAACTTTTCTAAACACTACTGGCACAAATATTTCTTCTCATTGAACTAACAGAAAGTAGTTGTGTACATAGTCCAATATTCCTTAATAGTAGTGCTTTATCGGCTGATCAGGCAATTTCAGAAGCCATTGATTTAAGTCTTTTAGAGCTCAGTATACTAATGTGGCTTTATGTTTTATGCCTCATAGTTAAACTTTTCTGCTTGGAGTGTAAGAGTAAGTTAAAGCAAGACCTATATAACAAAACATGTAACTTTTGTAGCTGACAAGGTCAGTCAAGTCCCCTCAGGACTTACTTTGAAATCGTGTATAGTACTTTGTAGAACTTTTGACATTGTCAGTCATCTGGATGAGTCAGGACATTTTGACCAGTTTGCCCTCTGTGAGTGCCTGAGAGAATGTTTACTCTCTAGGTGACTCTCCTTGGGAATACTATACATCGTCAATCACTTTCCATGGAGTCCTCACTGACCTTAAAGGGCTACGGTTGAAATATTGGCTGTCCTTGTAGCCTTTCTTTTTCTCTAATTTTTTATTTGTAAACTTGTTACCCCTCCAGAAGAGAGGCTTAGTGATACTATTACTCTATAACACAGGTGGTTGAGCTGAACACCACTGTCTTTATGAATATCAATGGCGTTAGACTGAACATGGAACCAATATTTTCCATCAATCATTGATATTATAATAAATCCCTATAAAATGTGATAAAAGAAAGAAGTTATACAGTTTACACAGAAATTTAGAAATAGAAGCATATACAAATTGTAGCTGGTGAATCCTATGGCATTTTTCCTTGTCTCTCATTCTCTTCTATTACCCTTTGTACTTTTCTTTTAAAAAATATATTCTTGAGAGAGTATAGCAATAATTGAAATTACATTAGAAGCAGCACACATCTAAAAGACCAGAATGGCAGATATTCCAAGCATGAATTTAATAGTACACAATGCTACTATCATTAAAAAAACCTGTTCCTGATTTTCAGTACCACTGCCTAATTCATCCTGTGTATATAAGAAAGTGGCTGGTTTTTTTTTTTTTTTTTTTTTTTTTTTTTTTTTTTTTTTTTTTTTTTTTTTTTTTTTTTTTTTTTTGAGACAGGGTCTCGCTATGCAGTTCAGGCTGGCCTTGAGCTCACTTTTGTGGCCCAGACTGGTCTCGAACTTGCACCGATCCTCCTGCCTCAGCCTCCCGGGTGCTGGGATTACAGGCGTGAGCCACCACGCCTGGCTGAAAGTGGTTGTTTTGCACTACCAAGCTTCCTAACTTCTCTTCTTGCTGTCTCTTCATTGTTTAAACATTGTTTTTTTTATTTTCATTCAGTTGTGTTATGCTTTTTCATTTCCATTTCTTCTTTTGAGTTATCCACTAGGGAGACTATACAAAATTTACACATGTAGTTCTGGATTATTTCACTTATGTGTATATCTTCAATATACATCCACTTATATATGAAGTCTTCTGGTTTATCATTCTTCATAGCTGAGTAGTGTTTTGTTGTATAAAAATATAACAATTTTTTTCAACCTTTCTTTACATGATGGGCATTTTGGTTGTTTCCTAGATTTAGCTACCACAAATTGTGCTGCTATAGACATAAGTGCACAAATATCAGTGTGATATGATGTTTTCATTTATTCTGGGAAACTTCTCAGTATGGGGATAGGTGGACTAAGTGGGATTTCTAGTTCCAGTTTTTTAAAGGAATCGTCACACTGCACTTCACACTGCCAGTCTGCATTCCAACCAGCAGTGGAGAAGGGCTTCTTTTTCCCCACAGCCTCTCCAACATTTATTGTTGGTTGATTTCTTTATGATAGCCATGCTTTCTAGGACGAGATGGTTTCTAAGTGTTGTTTCAATTTGCATTTCATGGATGGCTAGTGATGTGGAGCATTTCTTCATGTATTCATAAGCTCCTAGTATTGCTTCCTATGAGCAGTGAATGTTCATCTCTGATGCCCATTTGTGGACTGGGTCTTTGATTTTTGGGACCCTAATATTTTTTTGTTCTTTATAAATTCTGCACAGAAGATCTTTGTTTGAATACTTATTAGTAAAGATTTTTTGAATTTTTTGGGTTGCCTTCTTATTCTATTGGTAATATCTTTTGACATGTAAAAAATTCTCACAAGAGGGGTTCCCAGTTGTTGATTTACTCAAAAGTTACTCGTGCATTTTGATTTTTCTCCATGAACTCTTTTGACTATCCTGATGTATTCAAGATTTCCTCCAACTTTCTCTTTCAGGAAATTTAACGTTTCTCTTTCAATATTTAGACCTTCAATTTATTTTGATTTTAGTTTAGTGCGTGGTGATAAACTTGGATCAAGTTTTAGGTTTTGGCACTTAGAGAGCAAGTTTTTCCTGCACCGTTTGTTAAAGAGGCTATCTGTCTTCCAGTAAACATTTCTGGGCCCTTTTTCAAAGAAAAGTTGGCTGAGTGTGTTGCTATTTGCTTCTGTATCTCCTATTCTGTTCCATTGATCCACAGGTCTATTTTTTGGCCAATCTCATGCCAATTTTGTCATTGTAGCTTTTTAGTACAATTTTGGCTCAGGAATTGTAATGCCTCTTGTCTTACCTTTTTTGTCCAGGATTGTCTTTGTTATTTTAGGTCTTTTATGGTTCCAAAAAATTTTTAGGAATGATTTATGCAGGTTGGAGGTATGTTGATGGTATTTTGATAGGGATTGCATTAAAGCTGTATAACAATTTAGGGAGTATGGCCATCTTCAAAATCATGGCTTTTCCTATCCAGGAGAAGGAATATCTTTCCATTTTCTGAAATTCATTATGATCTGTTTTCTCTGAATACTGTATTTTTCATTGAACAGATCTTTTACTTCTTTAGTTAGATTAATTCCTAAGTATTTCATTTTTCATGGTGCTATTGTAAAAGTTATTGTTTCTCTAATTTCTTTCTCAGTGTGTTTGTTATCTGTGTAGATGAGCACTACTGACTTTTGAGTATTGACTTTGTATTCTGATATGTTACTGAATTTTTATATTAATTCTAGTAAGTCCTTGGTGGAGTTTTTTGGGTCTTCCAAGTAGGCTATCATGTCATCCTAGAATAATGATAGTTATATTCTTCTTCACCTATTCTTATTTCTTTTATTTGTCTCTCATATCTAATGGCTCTAGCTAATGATTCCAGAACTATATTAAATAGGAGTGGTGATAGAACATATCCTTGTCTTGTACCAGATCTGAGAGTAAAAGATTTCAGTTTTTCCTTTTTTAGAATAATGTTAGCCATTGGATTGTCATAGATGGCCTTTATCAGATTGAGGTAGAGGCCCTCTATTCCAATTATCTGTAGGATTCTGAACATGAATAAGTGTTGGCCTTTGTCAAAAACCTTTCATGCATCAATTGAGATAATCATGTGGTTTTGGAATTTGGCTCTATTGCTATAGTTTGTTATATTTATAAATATGTGTATTTTGAGCCATCCTTGCATTCCTGGTATGAATCTACCGGGTCATGGTGTTTAACGTTCTTTATGATTTGCTGTATTCTTTTTGCGAGTATTTCATTGAGGAGTTTTGCATCTACATCCATGAGAGAGATAGGCTTGTACTTCTCTTTTTTATTGCATCTTTCTTTGGTATTGTTATCAGTATTATACTTGCCTCCAGGAATGATTTTGGGAGTAATCCTTTTGAATTTCATTGAAAAGTTTGAGAAGTATTGGGTATATATTTTCTCTAAATTTCTCCTAGAATTCAGTGGTGATCCAATATGGATCTGGAGTTTTCTTTTTCAGTAGACTTTTTATTATATTTTGTGTTTCATTGGTTGCTACTGAGTTATTGAGAGTTCTTATATCTTCCTGATTCAGTTTTGGTAGTTTGTACCATTCTAGAAATCTGAGCATTTCATCTGTGTCATCAATTCTGTTAGCGTAAGCATTCACAAAGTAGTTGTTAATCATCTGCTGAATTTCTACTGGGTCTGTGGTAATTTCTACTGGGTACTGTGGTCTTTTCATTCCTTATTGCTTAAATTTGAGTTTTTCTTTCCTCTTTTTGATGAAGTTCTCTAGGGGATTATTAATTTTACTTATTCTTTAAAGAACCAGCTTTTTGATTCTTTCATTCTTTGTATTGTTTTTGTTGCCTCAATTGAATTAATTTCTGCTCTAATCTTTATGATTTCCTCCTGCCTTTGGGCTTTGGGCTTGGTTTGTTCTTCCTTTTCTAAAAGATCTAGGTGCAGCATTTGAGTATTTATTTTTCCCATGCTGTTTTCTTAATGTGTGAGTTCACATGTATAAATTTCTCTCTAAGAACTGCATTCATTATATCTCATAAATTTCAGGAGGTTGTGTTTGAATTTTCATTAAATTGTAGATAATGTGTATTTTTTTGTTTCAGTTCATCTGTACCTTATTGGTTGCTGAGAAGAGTATTGCTTAATTTTCATGTATTTTGGTTTTTTTTTTTTTTTTT